>JAJOOR010001229.1:0-47431 GCA_036250505.1 Solanum acaule
GAGCAGTCCTAGCCTTTCGCTGTTTACTGCGTTTCACTCCCTATATCTTTCTTGTTATTGTCTCATTTGTTGATTATACGCTATCTTTTGTATTGGCTATTATGTTTGCATATACCTCTCCTGTCACTTAGATTTGATGTTCTTGAGCTGAGGGTCTCTTGGAAACAGCCTCTCTACCTCCACGAGGTAGTGGCAAGGTCTGCGTACTATTTACCCTCCCCAGACCCCATCTAGTGGGATTTCACTGGGTTGTTGTTGTTGTTGTTGTTGTTGTCCTATAAAATGTGTTAAGCATATGATAGAAAACATTATTCTGATCATCACAGCTTGTTTCTCAATTTTTCACTACAGGGAAAAAAGGTAGATGAAATATCAAAGTTTATAATTATATATACAATCCACATATATTATATTAATACTACTACTCTATTCAAAATAAATAGTGTTTAGACTTTGAAATGAATTTTGACTGTTCTACTGTGATTGGAATGCTACACGTACGTTTCATCAACCATTATTCTTTGTGATATAAGTGCATGTAAGTTGAATCCTATCAAACTATGATAACCGATTTAACATTTCATAAATTATCAAAGTCAAACTTAAAAATATCAAACCATATCAAATTAGTTTGATATAATAATGCTATACGTAATATTGTAAAAAAAAAAAAATTCAAAATTATCGAATTAAAATTTCAAATCGTACCATACCACACTTTTCAATTGGCTCCAAGTATACCCTACTACTGTTAAATGAGGTTGTCAATATCAAGAAATAATTAAGTTTTTAAGTAGTCCATGTCTAAAATTCAATTATCATTCTAGAATTATGTATTGGACAAATTACTTAACTATACTCCTTTACTTACCTTAATATCCATTTATCCCTACTTATTTCAAAAATTCAAAAATCCCTTATTTATCTATGTATCCCGCATGTATCCCGTATACAACGCTATGTATCTCGCTATGTGGAATGTATCAAACGCTATGTATCCCGTGCACAACGCTATGTATCCCGCTATGTGGAATATATCAAACCTAATGTATCCCGTGCACAGCGCTATGTATCCCGCAAACATCATTTTTAAGGGATTTTTGGTAAATAGAAAACTAGAAAGGATAGGATGTTATTTAGTACTTATAATATGTGGTTCCTATAATTTATACTTATGTAATTCCTCCCATTCCACATTAATGTCAACAATAACAGCCACAAAATCCTAGTAATAAATTTGCATATTGTCTAGTTGTTGGACTAGCCCATCTAAAGATTGTAATTTAAGAAAAGAGGCCCATTAATAGAAAAATGGTTGTTGGGCCAAGATCCACTTGCATGTTGGGCTGTTGGCTATGGTCATTTTTCCCGTCGGGTTATTCGCATGAATATCTCTATTTCGGGATGATTTTTAATTTTTATTTTTTAATACATTGAGTAATAAAATTGCAAGGCGAAAACATTTCATAGACATAGATTATGCCTAATAAGACATAAGTTTTGTTTTAGAGCATTATATCTTAAGAAGTTGGTACATTGAACTTATGCCTTAAGAACATAATTTGTGCCTTGGCAATTTAATATTAATTTGGGAAACTCACATAAATATACTATAATAAAACATATTTACCATTTATAGCAATAATTTTTTTTTACTTGATCACTTTTAATACATTTATAATATAGTTTTAATACATATTACAAAGAACAATTTATTATTCACATATAATACAAGTTTTATTGATGGATAATACATTTATCACACATTTTAATACACTTATATATAATGTGTTAGTTTCTTACCAAAAAAACATCATATATTTTTAAAAAACAGTTATAATATATACATATATATATATATATATATATATTGCATACATAATTCACTTTTAATACATATTGCAGATTTAACATAGTATTGTTATGTATTGCTATAAATGGTAATAAATAAAAATTATCGCTAAAATTAGTAATTATTTATTAAAAGGTACCCATCTAAATAATTTTTCCAATTTTTTTTGTGGCTCAGAGAATGATTGAATTGATTTATTTTAAATAACTTTTAACTTATAAACTTTTTATTTTAAAAGAGGTGTTTGGCAAAAATTAAAAACTGCCTTTAACCACTTTTTTTAGGCTGAAAAAGTATAAAAAAAAAAAAGAGGCTAAAAGTAAAAAATTAGGTATTCCTCATTAGAAAAATAAAAATTTCACCTGATTAATTAATGGGAATTAAAAAGAAAGAATATTTTGTTTACTGTATAAACCCTTAAAAAAGTTACATTGTGGTGCATGACAGAGAGAAGCAAAGGCAAAGAGGTCCTCATGCAATATCTAATAAGGAAAAAATATGGTTAGTGATTAATTATAAATACAAACTTAATATAAGAAACACATTTCATCTAAAACTATTATTACTAAGGTTTGATACTTTGAAGTTGAATTATATGTATATATATGATCGTACATTTTTTTCTTCTTATAATTTTTTTAGTTATTTGATCGATTCTTCCTTCCATATATATATAAATATTCGATATCAATTAAGTCTCGTTTTCAATAAGAGGAAAACACCAACTTGATTGTTGTATATCGATCGATATCGCGTTATGTTGTAGTCGATCTCTTTTTTTTTATTATTCTTTCACTACTTATTTTTTGGATATAGTCGGTGACGGAGCTGGTATTTTCAATAAGGGGTTCAAAATCTGAATAAGTGATCAACACATGAACTAATCAAAGGGAGTTAAGCATCTACTATATATATAAAAAAATGATTTTAACCATATATAAATACTAATATTTTCTGTCGAAAAGGATTTGGATGAACCCCGTAACAATATGCTGGCTCTGCCCCCCGGACATAGTAGGAGGATTTGAGCAATAATTTTTTAATGTTTGTACACGTGAAAATAACGTGGGATTTTATCTTTTATTCTTTTGTGCACGTGAATATGTACTAATCAAAACTTTGTTCATAGAACTTGGTCCAATTTTAAACCGCGCGGTCTCTATCGGCCAGCCTATGATTTACTAAATATAAAGGATACACAGTTGTTAGATTACGATTTTCCCAATTTTTTTTTTGTATACATCATGTAACAAGGGGCGGAGCTACCTTAGGGGTTCTTCCGAACCTTTTTCGGTAGAAAATTATACTATTTATACATGATTATTATAGTTTTTAATGCATATATTCAGTTAGCTCCTGCGTTTATTTCTTTATATTTTGAACCCCTTAGTAAAAATTCTGGCTCCACCACTGATAATTAACAACGTAACCCATTAATTTTTGTAACTCCCATTAATGCTCCTTCTTGTGATAGATCCAACATTTTGCCTTTAAAAGGAGTTGTTTTTGTGAAGTAATCAATTTTCGGGCGTGCAATATCCAAATTTTTAGTCACGAGTGCACTTGTTTGAAAGTGTTATGCTATCTTGAGGGGCAATTGATTGAAACGAAAGTCGAAATGCATCATAGTTAAATCAAAATCGCTTTTGAGACAACAACTTGCTATACGACATTGTTATGTTGATAAGTTTTTTACATTTTTTATTTTTAGTTCATAATCAATACAGTTGTATTTTTTTAACAATTTGAAAGTGAATTTCTACGTACAATATTGATCAATGGCTATGTTTTTAAATAAAGCTCTTTTTGATTTGTCAAAGCTCGAGCCTTGGCTGAAAAAACTTTAATTATTGGTCTAAAAAATTATTGATTTGATTTGTCATGTGTCACTTTCTGACTCATTCATTTATTGAGTTCGAATTAATTTCCACCCTATACAATTCCTCTAAAAAAAAAGTAGTACTCTTGACTATCTTCTTTTCTTAGAAATCCAGATAGGGACAGTAGGAGGAGATTTGAAGCACTTTCCAGTAGTGATGGAGTTGCATCAAGGATTAACTCTAAGTCCATATTTATTGGCCTTATTGATGGATGAAATGAGCCAACTATTCAAGATGAGGTGTTATGGTATATGCTATTTGTTGATAACATAGTCCTGATCTACGAGAGTCACCGTGGAGTAAATGATAAGCTGAAGGTTTGAAGGCAAACTTAGGAGTCTAAAGGGTCAAATTGAGTAGGACCAAGACTGAATACTTGGAGTGCAGGTTTAGTAACATGATATTGTAGGAGGATGGAGTGGAAGGCTTGATACTCAGGCCATCCAAAAGAGAGGAAGTTTCAAGTATCTTAGGTCTGTTATCCAAGGTAACAGAAAGATTAATTGATGATGATGTCACACATCATATTGGTTCAGGGTGGATAAAATGGAGGCTAATTCACTTCTGGAGTCTATGTGATAGGAAGGAACCACCAAAACTTAAAGACAAGTTCTATAAAGTTGTGATTACACTGAGATTATTGTATAGAGTGAAGTGGAGTACAAGCGGAGTATCTTATAATCACTTTATATGATTATGCTGAATGTATTATTGTTATAATTTTCTTAGAAAATCATAAAAGATTAAAAGATTATTTAGATTTTGATATTATAATCAAACCCGCGTTTTGCTGGCAACAAGAGATTGAATTGCAGCACATATATATTATTAGACAATTACAACCAATAGTGTTAGCAATATTGTGAGGCTGTTGATGGTTGACCCCCTTAATTAAACAACAATCTCAATCAAATTACATTATTAATAAAAGTGTGTTTGAAATTTAATTGACTTATTATAAATAGCTTTTGATTTTTAAGTTGTAATTTTTAAAAATTTTAGAGGTATTTTAGAAAGACACTTTGTTTTAGGATGAAATAGTATAAAAACAAGCTAACAATCAAAAGTTGAGTACGTCAACTTAGTTTATAAGTAACTTAAAAAGAGCAACACACTCTTACTCCTTTCATCCCAAAATAAGTGTCATCTTAAACCTCATTTACTGTCCATTTAAAGAACAAAATACAAGATATAATTTACCTTTAGTAAATTACCACTACTTATTAGAAATCAACTAATGTTACTTCTTATATAAGAAAAATATATAAATAAATAAATAAATATATATATATATATATATATACACCTAATAATGCAACCAATTTTTTTTTATCAATCACTAAGTAGATTTTGGTCTTTCAAGATCCACATGACCATAAGGTACTTTTTCTCCCTAGTCTATTTTGTGTTATAAAAATACTTAGTGGGATCATGAGCTAAGATTCACATGTATGTTATATAGATAGAGTACAAATTAAGCATCTTTTGGAACAAATATAAAACATTATCGTATTGCCAATTTTTATTGGAATGGAAAAAAAAAGATCTAAATGCTTTCGAAAGTAACTAGCAATATTTCATTGATTCTTCGAGTTATATATAGTGAAGAATTGTCAATTGAGGAAATTAAATCTTAAAAATTGATCATAATAATGAATACATAAATTATTATGTGACACACATAAATTAAAACGATGCACCAAGTTGAGGCAAGTCATAGTGATCAATCGTTTCTTGAATGACGACCTAGGTCATCGATCTCTTTAATTTAATTAGACCCATTTACACACATATTAGTTTAACGTGATGATTCACCATATCATCATGCCATCTAGGTGTCACTTGGCACATATTTTTTCTACATAGAATATTATATACTTATATCAGAGGGAGATTAGTACTTGTGGAAAAAATCTACAAAACTATGGAGATTTTTCTTGGAAGGCCTTAGAAATTATGAAATTTCTAAGAAAGTCCTTAGAACCTTCTAAAGTTGTAGACAATTCTAGAGAGGAAACTTATAAATATTGAGAAACTTGTGTATCAATTAATATTTATACATTAGCCCTAGATGACTAGTATAAATAGGGGTCACTCATTTACAAATAATCGAGCAAAAATCGGTCAAGTCTCCTCTAATACAAAAGTTTTCTTAGGAAAACTTTCTTGTCTTCCTTATCTACCATTCATTTAGCGATCTTGAGTGTTTAATTTAGATTGACTTAACATAGAAAGTTCGTGAGAAAGTTGTTAGGTATTATACATGCACTTAGTTTAAGAAGGACGTGACATATATTTATAACCTCAAACTTTCTCCTAGTTGGTCCGTCTTTTCTCTCTTGATGTCGGACTTCAATCCATGTGCTAGCTACTTGACTTAATTAGACCTAGATCATAATTCAAACGTTAAATCATCCATCCCATGTCACCAACATATATATGAACCCAAATAAAAGAGATAAAGACATATAGTACGTACTATATATATGTCTCTATCTCTTAGGTGCTATTTGTGGATATATAGGTTTAATGTGATGATCCACCACATCATCATATCACTTAGGTGCTATTTGGCACACATTTTTTCCATGTAGATTAATACTTACAAAAGAGGGAGATTAGCTCTTGTGGAAAGATTTTAGAAAATTATGGAGATTTTTCTTGAAAGACCTTAGATTCTTATGAAATTTCTAAAAAAGTCCTTGAAACCTTTTAATGTTGTAGAGAGTTCTAAAGAGGCGTGGGACTTGTAAATATTGAGAAACTTGTGTATCAATTAATATTTATACATTAGCCCATAAATGACTAGTATAAATAGGGGTAACTTATTTGTCAAGTACGGCCACAAAACGATACTTTTTGGAAACTAAAAATTAAAAGGAAGACCCTCTCTAAAAACAGAGACCTAAATGGGACACTTCACCCATTTGTAGGCGAACTGTGACAAACAAATAAGTGAGGGTTCCTTTTGATCTATAATGTCTAAGCATACAGTCTCCTCTAATGCACACAAAAGCTTTCTTAGCAAAATGATCTTCCTGTCTTCCTTATCTGTCATTCACTCAGCGATCTTGAGTGTATAACTCAGATTGACTTAACATAGCAAGTTCGTGAATAAGTTATCAAGTGACACACATACACTTAGCTTAAGACTAAGGACGTGACTTTAACCTCAAACTCTCCTATCCATATTTTTACTCTTGATGTCGACTTCAATCTATGTGCTAGCTACTTGACTTAATTAGACCTAAATCATAATTCAAACGTTAAATCATCAATCTCATATCACCAACACATATCTATGAACCCAAATAAAAGTGATAGAGACATATAGTGTACGTACGTGTGTGTGTATACATAAAAACCACAAGTTTTGAATGAATTAAAGAAGAAGCCATAAATATATTATTATTCTAGTAACCACTTGGACAAAATGATGGTGATTAAAGGGGTCCTCCTGGTGAAAAGACACCCTACCATAAACATGGAATGTGAAAATGTTCCTTTCAAAAACTAGACACGTAGTGTGTTTTGCTTTTGCACGAGAGGATAGAAACAAGAGGAAATTAAAAGGGTCCCCATAACCAATATGGGTCATGGTGTAGTGATGAAACAACTTCACCCTTAATCAGAGGTCTCGAGTTCGAACCCTAAGTATGAAATTTTTTTTGTTGGAGCATCATCCTAAATGGGCCCTGCAATGCGTCATCTAGATTTTGTCAAAGCTTTAATATGGGCTCCGAACACCGAGCGAAAAACTAAAAAAAAGGGTCCACATGACTTAAATACTAAGGATACTTGGTGACTAAATGGACATAACATGTAGTATAAATTTGTAATGTATTGTCACCAAGTAACACACATGTTGTACCCTCACACATGCACACGAAGAAACATACACATTATTGATTGGAGTATGGACTATGGACTATGGAGTGTGGAAGGTAGAGTCGGATTTAAAATTTTGAATTTTTTGAATTTAATATTCACTTAATTTTTTATATTTTTAAAATTGTGATTTCATACTCTAATAATTAATGAAATTTTAATATATTTTTTATATTTACATTTAAATTTTGCGTTGAAAATATTGAATTCAATCGAAATCGGTATTTTACCTGTGTCATTGGTGTGCACGTAACAAATAGTTGTCTCCTTTTCCTTCGATATCTCCCAATGAAGATGGGACTTCTCTAAGGCAATTCATTGTACCAGCAAGATGACAAGTGGCAAATGTAGCCTTGCAAAAAAAAAAAACATAAGTAATAGATAACAATAAGTAACATACAAATATTGATAGATTCAATATCATTGTCTATCATCGTGTCAAAAGTTTAGTAGTGACGTAATTTTATTTCTTAATTAAATTCATTAAATTAAATAAGTGTCATGTTTGATTTATGCATGATTCTAACCTATGCCATCTTCGTCGGTTTTGTCACAAAAAAGATGTTCATATTACCCAATATTTTCCCTTTTAACATATGTCTCATGCAACATGTTGTTTATCAATATTTCAAAAATTATAGTTGACAACAAATGTACAATTTTATTTCTTAACTAGTTTACAAAATAAACATCGTTCGATCATGTGATTCCGATCAAGACCACTCTAGCCCTCTTATCGACCTTATCTTAGACAGGATCTTGACATTACCATATATATATATATATATATATATATATATATATATATATATGATCTCATCAATGATGTATCGAACTTAAATAGTGCCAAAATCT
Organism: Solanum acaule; assembly: GCA_036250505.1. Taxonomy (NCBI): domain Eukaryota; kingdom Viridiplantae; phylum Streptophyta; class Magnoliopsida; order Solanales; family Solanaceae; genus Solanum; species Solanum acaule. The sequence continues at coordinate 8,476 of JAJOOR010001229.1, forward strand.
CCTTATCCATTTTGTGTGAATTGTAAAAAGTATTAAATGGTGCCAAAATCTCATTATCCATATTATGTGTATCGTAACAAGTTCATTTTCATTTTTCCTTTTTAAATATTTTTACTATGCACTATTTATAATTTGCTTCGCCCAACTTCTAAAATCGGATTTTTGGATGGAAATTTGTAGATAAAAAAAAAAGATATTTAACCTCATTATTGTTGTTTGTATTAGTCGTGAAATATTGATTTAATTTTTTTTTTGCAAAGAAAATCCTGACTCCATATCCAGAGTAATGAAGGTCGCCCTAGCACATTTTAGTAATTTATAGGAATTTAGTGGCAAAGTCAGAAATTTGGCAAGTGCGTGCAAATTTACTTTTCATGAGTTGTGTTAAGGGTGTGCAAAATTATATATACATTTATAATTATAGTTAACATTTAACCTCCACCATTTATTTTTATGATAAAGGTGTGCACATGACGGTGAATTTTGAATTCCCTAAGAACACTGGGTCAACTTGTAATCATATGTTTAGAAAATTCAAAATCTATATATTGTACATAAAACACTGTAAGTCAAGACCAGTTGCTGATCACCAAAGAGAGACTAAACCGATTAAATAGTATAAAGACAATTAATTAATATTGTTAAAGTATTTATAATAAAAGTTATTTAATTTTACTGATGTCACAAAAGTTAATTATCACTTTTTTAAATTAAAAAAAAGTCACTCAAAATCTACCTACATATTATCATCACATAAAGCAAAAAAGGGCCCACACTAAAACTAATGGGGGCTTCAGCCTCAATTATTGTTTACCAAACATACATATTTATGCTGCACAACTTTTAAAAAAATAAGAAATACACAAAGACTTCACACCCAATCTCAGGATATAATAAATTAATAATGGAATGACAATAGAACGGTGCGAATAAGATGTGGGGTGGATTTAAGCTATTGTGAGGCAGGTGCTAGTTTAAATTTACACAAAGTGAAATAGATATAATTTGTTTTTAAAAAAAATTATATTGTTGCGGTTAAGAATAAATACATATTATATTATGTGGAAATTGAAGTACCAATTACCAAATTATCAAAACAAAATTTTGAAAATATATATCAAATTGAATATCACATGTCCAACACTAATATTTATTGAGTTGTTTTAATTATCGAGTTTGAACTTTAAATAACTTAATTATTACATGAAAGCTATTATCTCTATAATTATTTTTATTTTTATGAGCAACTAAAGATAAAAGATATAATAATTTTGGGTGGGGCACGTTGAAAATATCAAATTATGTTGTGTGGGGTGGAATGGGTTAAAGCTTTCGTGAGTTGAAAAAGAATTTGTTCAATAACTATTCTGTCCCGCACCACTTGCCATTCCTAATAGGTGCACTAATGGAAAAATTAGAACAAAAATAATTGTAACATTTATGATTTAAAATTTTGAGATTTTTAGTCACTATCGAGTATTTTTCACAAAAAAATTGTGTCTCCATGTGATGTTTTGGCAAAATTAAGTGATTCTTTTATTGAAAGACAAAATTATTTAATTGTTTTTATAATATTTAGATAAAGTTGAATCGTTAATTCGTTACAAAATAAATATATTTTAATGATTTGGATGAAATAAAGAGAGAACGAGTATGAATTATTATTGAAATTGCTAACACTTTGGTTGGTAAAGCTCTGTCATTTGTCCACTCGACAATTTGTTGTTATATATATATATATATATATATATATATATATTGTTGGGACTTAATTTTAAGAAGAGAAATTATAACAATAAAAATAAATAATATATTTAATATAATTTCATAAGTAAAATTTAAGGAGGGTGGTGTGTGCAATTTTATTTCTTTGTGAAGGTAAATATGTTGTTTTCACCCTCAGATAAAGCATATCAATATGGAAAGAAAATACAGAAATAAAAAAATAATGTTAAAAATAAAGGAGAAAGAAAACAATAGCAACAATAAATAATATGATAACTAAAGCAAATGACCAAAGTGAAACAATAGGTAATAATAAGATTGAAGACTTAGATATAGTATATATGGGAGTAATAGTATTAATAAGAGAAACTAAACAACACTCGATCGATTACTTAGTATTCTCGACCTATGCATCCTTCTATATAGGGTCATGTCTTCGGTAAACGTCAAGTGTATCGTATCTAGTCTAATAACCTCTACTCAATATTTCTTCGATCTACTTCTACCTCTCCCCACATCCATATATAATAGTCAACTCCTCACACCTCTTCATTGAGACATCTGAGCATCTCCTCTTCACATGTCTGAATCATCAGTCTTACCTCTCTCATCTTGTCCATCACTGAGATCACTCTCACCCTATCTTGAATATCATCATTTCTAGTTCTATCTCTCCTAATATACGCATACATTCATTTCAACATCTTCATTTTTGTTAATACTTTATCTTTAGGATGTACGAATTCTTTGAAGGGCCAACACTTCGCCACATACAATATATATGGTTAACAATTACTTTATAAATCTTTTCTTTTAGTCAATTTGTGCAGAATTTTTTTTTCTGATTAGACCCGTTTTTGTCTATAAATTATTTCTTTGTAACTAAATTTTTATATCAATCATCAAGTGAGAAGTTGTACAGGAATCATATCAAGGCTATACACAACGGGTCTCAAAATAAAATGTATATATACTACCTCAAAAGCAGAAATTAAAATATAATATAACATTGAATGATGGCCTAAGCAAGAAATACACTGTTCACATAACTTAAATTTAATACATATGATTAAAGATGGAGAGAATTCAATTATTTTATCATCGATTCATGATATTTGATTAGACGACTAACTCTTTTTTACGAGTTTTTTTTTTTTTTTTCATCCAGTGTTCAAAGCTAAGCCTGTATTGGAGTTTTGACTAAATCCGAATCGCGCACTGCAGGGTCACTCGGGAGAGGTCCCAACAAAATTTTCTTCATATTCAATGCTCGAACCGGAAACCTCTGATTAATGGTGGAACAATACCACCACTGCACCACAACACATGTTAATTTTACGAGTTACTCATACACGAAGTCTTATTAGCATCCATAACAAATTGTAAATTTATAACAAGATAAACTTTTTAAAAAAAATTGTTTAAAAGATAATTAACTAAGCATAAACTATTTAGTCAATGATTTATGTTCACTTTAAATAAACAATGTGTATTCAAAGTTCAAGTTAGCTAGTCATTTGAACAAGCACAAGAAAATATGATAAATTAAACCCAAATTAAATACTTTTTAATTACTCCTTCGTATTAAATTCGAAAGATGTACTTAGTTTATTTTGTAGCTTCTGTTAGAGGTTAAAATCTATACCTTTATTGGATTTATCGAAATACTATAATTAATTAATTTATTATTAATTATAAAATGTTTCTTCCCGTTAATAACCAAATCTTTTAATCAGTTCATAAGTACAATTATTAACATTAATTATTAACCGTCCATGTGAGGGATCATGTGGTCAACTTACATAACAAGCACAACTGAACATTAAAATAAAGAAAAATAGTTGAATGGAAAGGAAAAAAAAAGTTAAAGCATTATTTATATTTTTTGTATTTTGCTTCTATATATTATAATAATATATTACTCCATAAAAGGAAATTATGAAGACATTGGTCATAAATCATAAGTCTTTTCCAAATAATCAAAATTTGAAATATTTATATTGTTGTTACTTTTATTTGTAATGACATGAAATGAATTTAAATGGAAAAGTAATTAAGGATTCGTAATCCCAACTTAAATAAATTGAGATTGAAATATAGTTATTAGTAATACTTTACTCATCAGAATAATAATTGGTTAAAGTTATAAGTAATCTTATAATGCTTTTTAGAAGCAAATTGTTGCATTATTTAAATAATAATGGGGTAGAGAAAAGGCATTTGTATCACGCAAATTATGCATTATGTTGCATCTAATGGTGTGGTCCTGGTTGAGAATTCTGAGATCGCACATTTAAAGTTTAGTATAGACAAAGAATTATTAAGTAATTCATTTCATCTGTACATATGGCATTGAATCGTCTTCATATTTTTTCTATTTATTTATATTGATATAAACAAAAAATTCAAGATAAACATTCGGACTGATTCGTCATAATGATAAATTCATAGCAAAATCATCAAAAATCAGTCACAATTTAACATGACATTCTTTTACATGCATGAACATAAATTTCCAACTTCTACCAGAATGAAACCTTTTTTTCTTTTTTGGTTTCCAACTCCTACCAGAATTAAACCTTTCTTCTTTTTTGATCTTCCATTAATTGTTGGATATCTATTATTAAAGTTAAATTAATTTGAATTTGTGTCGGATATTGTTTATTTAAAGATAGTGCTTCTTATTAAAGATTTTTTCATATTCAAAGCTTGAAATCAATAATAATAACAACACATCCCATGTAATATACCACAAGTGGAGTCTAGGTCTCTTGGGAGGATTGAGTGTATGCAAACATTATCATTACTAGAGAGGCTGTTTTAAAAAAATCTTAGGCTCAAGTACACCAAATTCAAGTACAAGAAAAAAGAAAAGAGCGAAAAAAAATATAGCAACTAACAAGGGGCAGTGCAAATCCTAAAAGAAAGGACCAAGAACAACACTATAGTGCGATAATCGAAACACAATAAACAACAGACAATGATAGGTATCATAATCAAGAACTAAAATAATACAACTAGTACAACACAAAACACCACCAAGCTTAAACTCTTAGCAAGCAAGACAACACTCCACTACATACTAGTCTTCTACCCTAGTATGCGTCATCCACACCTTTCTATCTAAGATTATGTCCTAAGTTACCTTTATTGAAGTTGAGTCTGTCATGTCCAATCACCTATCACCAATACTTCTTCGATCTACCTTTACCACTCCTCATACCTACTATAACCAACCTCTCGTACAAGCTCGAAATCATAACCAACCTCTCGTACCTCCAAAGTTCGAAATCAAAATCTCTTATTAAAGAAAAAACAGTTCATCCAGTGCATCACTATAATTTGCAATTCATGCAAAAACACCAATGAATAAAGATAAACCATAGTTGAATATGAGAGTTGAGGCAAGTACCAAAATGGTCCAAGGGGGTGATTAATTACATTATAATGTGAACATGGAATGAAGCAAAGGGACAATTTATATTGGGTCCCAATATAATTTGCTTGTATTATTATTATTATTCAATTATTTATTATTATTATTATTATAAATAGAAGGGTCTTTGAGGGTTGATAGAAGGAGGCTATATCATCAACCATTATCAACATTGTCCTCTCTTGGTATCCTATGAATCTACAACCCTACCCTTATTCCCTAACAACAATAAATTTCTCTCCCAATTTTCTTAAAATTTCAAATTTCAAAGCACTCTCTCACTTCTTCTAGCTCCTACTACACCTATTGGCTATAATATAAAGTAAGTAGTACTAATTAGTACCCTTTTTATCTAATACTAGTACTAGTATCTTTATCTTTACCATTTATATAGTCTTGAAAAGAAAAAAAGACTACTTTTTTATGCAGTTCTTGATGGTAATATGTGAGTCTTGATCTGTAATTAGATCTTATTGTTCAAGAATTGTTTTGTATTTCCTGCTTCTGTCTCTTTGAAGTGATTTTTTTCATTTGATTTGAGTTTTACTCATATTTTAGTCTTTCTTGATGATGGATGATGATTTACCTTGGGATCTTCACATTTTATTCAATATTGAAAAGTTCTGTGTTTGGGTGTTTTATTACATGATTTGCAATTTGTGGTCTGAGATTTCCTTGTTATCCTGAAAAGGGGTTGTTTTTTTTTTCCTTTGTCTATTTACATTTGGTATCAGGAAAATGAAATTATTACAGTTTTTTAGCTGAAGTTTCTCTGGTTCTTGGATCCATGTTCATAAAGATTTGTTTTTTCAATGGAACAAAACTCAACTTTTAAAGGAAGAGAAGGACTTTCCAATTAATGGGGTTTCCATTTCTTGTTTGAGATGTGTAACATAGCTCCAATTCTCATTTCTTGATTGGGTTTCTGCTTTTATTGGAGGAGTTGTTCCATTTATAATTGTCTTACTGCTGTGGCCTGTGGGTTGTTTTAACTTTTCCTCATAATTGATAATTGACTTATTGATTCTTGTTTCTATGCAGGTCCAGTTCACTCAGCTATTCCAGAAGTTGTTGCTAGTAGAAAATCTCTTAGTTTCAGCCTAGGTAAAAACTCCTTTTTTTCAGAAGTTCTGTTCTGGATGGCCTCTTTTTGTTTGGATCATCTTGACCTTAATATTGCATAACTAGAAGCAATTATTAGTCTTGTCGTCTCCTTATGCCTCTATTTTCTTACTATCCTGTTGTTGTTACTGCATATGTCTTCATAAATGTTGTGTTTTTTGCTTTCCTTGAGTCGAGAGTTTATCGGAAACAGTCTCTCTACCTGCCAAGGTAGGGGTAGGTCTGTGCACACTCTACCCTCCCCTCTGAGCAGACTGTTTATTCCAGTCTACTAGGAATATTTGGAGAGCAATTTTGGGAAGTTATTTTTAGCTAAATGAGTTTATGTAACTTGGCTGTAAGATGTATTTTGCCAGACTGTTTTGCTAAAAGAATATGAAGCTTGTGGTGTTGCTGTTGTTGTTTGAGAAACTATAATGCACTTTTTTCATTGGTCAGTTTATAGTTTTGCCTGAAATTCAACAAGACTAACGGTTGATGTTTTGTTTTATGACTAGATTCCAATCCAGTATGGGCCTCTCACAGTATCCAACTCCAGCAGATGCCGGAGTGCTCTGTGTTATTCTAGTGAACACAGCCATATCCATCTCCATTGTCAAGGAGATGGTCCGATCGATCCTTCATGTGATTGGCATCCATATTGCATCATGGGACGATTATTCCATCGAAGGCTCCTTGGACTCGTTTGAATGTCGCAGAAGCCCATCAGAGTCATATATGGAGGAATTCAGAAGCCATACCCCTGCAATTCGTTATGATTCAATCTGTATCTCTAACCATGCTGAGAAAGAGTGCTCCGTCTGCCTGACGGATTTTGAGCCTGATGCAGAGATAAACCATCTCTCATGTGGCCATGTTTTCCACAAGCATTGTTTAGAGAAGTGGCTCAAGTACTGGAATGTAACTTGTCCACTTTGCAGGAATTACATGATGTCTCAAGAAGGCGAAGAAGATACTTGTCCTATGTGAGGTTAGAAGTTTATCGAGGCTTTAACACTACTATACATCTTGAAGATGTCCTGGTGTACAGCTTAGTAGTGTACAGGCTGAGTACATGCAATGGTTGATCTTTGACATTGGGTAGTTCTGTAGCTTTTCGTGTTTGTAATGCTTGGCGTCCTCTCAGAGTGACGGGTCTCTTTACTGTGACCAAGAATTCATACTTTCGCGTACATAATATATGGAAGATTTTGCTATGATGTTTTCCATCATGAATGGTCTCTTTCTGCTTGCTTAGTTATGTGTTTTCTGAGAGGTTATTTTCAGTGTCCGGGAAGCTATGTTGTTTGGATTCTTAAAAAATGTTGACCTACCTGTGTTGGATCCTCTAAAAAGGCACTACTTTTGAACGATTTGACAAGCACCAGACAACATTTTTTGGGTGGGGTGGAGGGGTTAGGCAAAAGCATGTGCAATGATTGAACTCAGAATCAACCAATAAATAATACTCCAATGTACAACCAAGCATTCTTCATGATTTCACAACTAATCAGAGACAGAAAACTTTAGTCCTTATTACATGTTTAATTACAGATGAAATGCCATAGGAGGACAGTAAGAATTACCCTAGATATGAAACATTACTTTTGAGTAATTTTCCAGCATCCATCCTATGCATCAGAATTTGAGTCATTTTTCAGCAGCCAGTTCAGAGAGTTTCGAGCCAACGGACATGCTATTTCGAGTCAGGCTAGCACTCCTGTGGTATCTGCATCTGAAAGAACCGGCGTGTGTGGTTGGTGAGCACAAGCAGTTATACTTTGCGCTCTTTGGTTGGCCTGAAGGTGAGGATGGCATTGAAGATGCCATATGCTTCATGCCCTCCAAGACACTGCTTGGCACAATCAACTTCTTCTTAGGTCTTCCAATCTCAATTGTATGTTCACTCACACTTGATTGTTTAGCCATTTCTTGAGTGGACTCTGCAAAAGAGAGCCATTTTTAGAACAATAATCTTTTGTATGATCCTTGCAAAGTCGTAAGACCATGTATAGGGGCTAAAACCCGTCTAGAGCCAGATGACGAGGAGAGGGTACTGGTTGGTATTATTTGTCATGAATTATATTGCATGCCATAAGAGAACCTTGATTCTTGAACTAGAAATAGTTTCATATTATGAAAGAAATTTTGATCGATGCACATTTATAGAATTGGTGAAAACCGTTAAAAATGAAGGTTTAAATTACCATTTCTTTTTAATTTCTCTCTTCACTTTTCCAAATGAAATTGGGTTTAATTCAAATAAAAATGCATGATTGTATGTCAACATTATGTACTTTGTTTCCCACCATATGTCAACATTATGTTACCATGATCAAAATTAACATCCAATTTTTCATTATTAAAGATTCAAAAAAAAAGAAAAAAAATCATATGAAGATAGTAACAAAACATTTAATACCTGGAAAAATCTGATTGGGGGAATTGTTGAAAGGTTTGTAATGAAATAAGAAATATGAGAAGAAGGAAAAGGAGAAGGATTCTAAGGAGAATTCCTCCCAAAAGAAAAAACAATTCCTCTCCAGGAATAATTCTTAGTTTCTCCCTCATGTTTATGCTTTGCCTTTTCCTGAGGCTCTTGTCATTTCTGTTTTTCACACCACTATTTTTTTTTCCTTTTTATTATTATATTAAAATATATTGGGAGAAAAATTAAGGCCTTTTTTCTCATATAAAACATGTTTGATAATAGCCAAAAACAAGTCACCTAGACTCCCACAATCTTTGGTACAACAACAACAATGAGGCCTGGGAAGGGTAGAATGTACGCAGACTTTACCTCTACCTCGTGAAGGTAAAGAGGTTGTTTTTGAAGGACCCTTGGCTCAATTGCAACGATAAAAATAAACAGTGGTGTCGGGGAGTTGTAAAGACAGGGATAAGCTCACAGAAATCTTAAAATTCAGATGTAAATTGCAAAATCATAGTAAAAATGCTGGCAATACAATCTCACAAATTCAACAAGAAAGCTGACTCTATAAGTAGAAGGATGTATAATCGTAGCAGTCAGTTGAAACTTGAAACTTTATGTTCTCTTCATTTTTGGGTCATTTTCAAAAGGATTCGATCCTTACCGGGCATAAGAATTTCATTATGACCAAGTTTCGCTACTTACTTGGAAGCAAGAGATTTTGTAGGAACTGAAAATACGCAACTCAGTTATCAATCTACCTATTTCCGATGACACTGGAAAAGCATGATTCTATCTTCAACAAGCCAACGATGTAATAAAGGATGCATCGAGTTATTCCATATCTGTCAAGTACTCAAGTTCTACTTGTGGAGGATAAGGAAATATTGCTAGAATGCACATTAACTACCGATTTGGCCATAAAGATTATTCACATTTTTCCAGAATCAAAGTCTGAGAGAAGCATTTTGATTCGCATAAGCACAAAATGAGATCAAACAACAATTTCACGATTAATGCAACTGTAATTCGAGTCAGAAACACAAATGAGATTCTTATTACTTACCAAATGAAAGGATACAAGCTTGAAGCAGACACCGAATACAATGTAACTACACGATAAAGAGGTACAACTAAAGAAATAATCTGTGATTGCTATTCAAAATAGATACTTACGAACAAGCTTACCTAAAACAACAGTATGGTATAGATTTACCCAAAAACTGCAAGAGTAAAGCTTCAAACGCCAGTCAGAAATTAGCTGGACGATGTGCATGTATTGATCCCATCCTTGCAGTCTCTGGTGAGATCATTAAATGTCTCAACCTGCTTTTTACCCCTAAAGAAAACTTCCGTATCAACTGAAGCCCTCATGTACCCATCAAATTCAACTGGATTCCCGTTATTAAGTTTTGCTGTCTCTGCATACCACTCACTTTTATCATCCCAAAGATCTTTATATTCGTGAAGGAAATGGGTGGAATACTTGTCTTTTAAAGGGTCAAAAAAGGATGTATCTGGTTCATTGGTTGCAATATACAGGTTCCTACCGTCGTCGATCTTGTCCTGCAAGCTAGATAGTAGAGCCTCAGGAGAAGTATCTTCTGCCAAATGTGGCCACATTTCACGATTCCTTGCCTTCTCACCCCTTACAACATGAACTGAGTCATAATCCCAACTTAACCTCGATGAAATAGCTGAGACGATGTCCATCAATCGTCTTGATTTCCATACCAGATGCCATGGTCGTTGAACGATTGATTCTGTTTCACCCTCACATACCCTGTACCAGTAATTATCTGGCTCCACAGAACCAAATTTCCTCATGATTAAAGTATCCTGCACTCCAGATAACTTCATCGGTGTAATCCTAAAATCCTCCACAAGATGAAGACTTAATCTGTCTTTTTTATGCCATTGGTCCCAATCTGACCAAAACTGGTCCTGATCGAGGACTGACGCCGAATCCTTTAAGTGCTCAAAATCAAAGTAAAACCTAAAATCCTTTCCTTCCTCATCTACACCAGATGAAGTGTAAATCTTGGATAAACATATACTTAAGTCCATTATCAAGGTCCTGTTCAGATATTGAGCCTCGCCCAACGCACACATGAAACTCCAAAGGTAATGGCTCATGCTCTTGCACCTATCCCCACCTCCAGAATAAATCAAATACTTACCATTACCAAATGAACTCTCCGATTCCACCACAGGAAGTGAGTCATTTACAGCTTCCCCAACAACAGGCAGAGCAATAGGTTCACCCTCTGTCTTAGGAGTTACCTTCTCAAATCCCTCATCTAGCTTACCAAGAGTTCTGTCAGACCCTGCCCTGTTCTTTCTCTTCCTCTTGCGAGCATTTCCACCAGAATGATAATCACCTATACTGACCACATCAAGGGTGCAGTTCTCTGACCTAGAAACCACAAAAGACCGGTAATCCTTATAAAAGGCAGCAGTCTTCCCTTCCTTAGGCCTAAACCGCCACGCCATATGGCAGGAACTATCATTAGACCCCCTGACCGACTTCCCAAACCGGTAAAAATGTATATCCTTAAACTTCTCAATGGCAGCTCTCATCAACAAATGAAACACATCCGGATCAGTGCAATCAACAGGATCATCAATCTTGCCACTACAGTCCAAATTATTCTCAGTGACACCCCCACCATCAGCATTCTCCGGTACATCAACATCATTGAGGTTAATGAACGTCATAAACGCTGTCTGATTAACACCAAGAAAGTCCTCACCAGTCCTCACAACACTATCATCAGCTCTAAATGTAGCATTAGATTTGGAAGTAAGGAAATTAGTGATTTTTGCTGAAGGGTGGAACAATGGGTCTTCAGGCTGATAAGTTGCAGCAATTATAGTGAAAACCAAAACCCCAACAACAAATATAGTGAAACAAAGATTCCCAATCATAGCCATTGCATTTTGACCCAAATTTTCTGGCCTGAAACTTCCACTCCTAGACAGCAAAAGTGAAGGCCGACCCAACATTTTTTCCCCACTTTTTCTCACTATAGCATTAAAGCTTCAAACACAACAAGAACTAAATCTGTAAAATATGCAAAACATATAATTAGACTACTACCACCACTCAACAAAATGACTAAAAGGGTATTCAAGAAACATGAAGTTTGACAAAGTAAAACCAAGAATTCATAGATCTGGGTAAGTACAAACAAGAATTGACTATGTTAAAGCTGAAATTATGCTTTCAAACGACTTTATACAGTATAAAGATTACTTTTTTACCTCATACAGCTTGCTAATTGAACATAGATTTCAGTACTTCTCTTTCATTCTCTCTCTGTGTGGAGAGTAATCAGTGAAGTAAAGCTAATTAGATTAATATTGTACACCGACAAAAACATCGGGGGTCGAAATGTGATTAGCGAATAGAGTGAGGCCTAAATCACGGAACAATATAAGCATTATGCGTGTTTCGAAAATTTGTAGTGTCACCCCCCTAGGTTTTCTTATTGACTAACTATCCTCTGACTAGCTTGCCGGACTAGTGGGGGCCCTATCCAGAGACATAGTAGTCGGACTAGTGGGGGTTCTATTCGAAACATACTGAAAATCATGCCTTTCAAATCGAACGCAATGTCTGTCTTCCGAATTTAAAAAAAGGGCTCGTTGGAAAGAAAGATTATGTGCAACCTGTAGAGCACATATAAGGCATAATCAGGTTGTTCACGCAACGGATTACTCTCTCGGAGAACAAGAGGGGTCTGAAAGTAATAGCCTTATGTTATGGCCGGCCCCGACTTACTACCTTTACGCCTTTAGCAAACAAAAATAGGAACTTTATTAGTATAAAATAATTAGAGACTGAAGATCATTACTTCCTCCGATCTATTTTACTTGCAGTGATTATTAAAAATTATTGATCTAAATCATGACATTTTTCTTTTATCAAAAATAAAGAAGGTCGAGAATGATCTACTATGCATTTTATCTTTTAAAAAAAACAATACTCGTCATTTTTAAAAATTTAAAAAGAATTTTAAAATTAAAAAAATTGACCTTAGCTCTTACTCTAATAAATATGGAAAAGGATTAAAAAGTGTTCAAAATATAAAAATCAAGTAAATGTATTGTTTTTGTTTTGGACGGTTACGGATAGAATCCTAATTGTAGATCGAGAAACTCAAAAGAAGAAGAAAATGAGTTCAAACTCCATAAATAATTCATAGATTTCGAACTTAATAAGCATCATAGATTTTCCGTGTATAATTTAAAGGTATTTTTGTCTAAGTTATTGGCTCATGGTCCTCATTTTAGGAAATGACGTTGCTCTAGCTAGAACTCGATCGAACAAGAATTATTCCATCTGTTGTCAATTTCTTATTCATTGTGTTTGGCCTGCTTTTTTCTCATCTCAAACTATAACTAATTTGTAAGAAAGCATAGGCAGGCGATCCAATCAGAAGATACAAAAACTAAAATTTTGAGTTTGTGAATTCTGATTTTTTTAAGAAGCAGCTAACTGTGGGACTTCCTAGCGCGAATTCAAATTTAGTCAGACTCCAATAAGAGTACTGGATACTGGGTGGGAAATTAAAAAAAAAAACTAACTGAATTCTAAATAAATTGTTTATACATACAAAGCAAGGAAGTCAAGATTAAAGGAAGAAACTGCATATGGCCAAATGTCAGAGACCTTATTCAGTGAATTTTCTTCTGCAGAGGAATCTTTTCTAACAAAATGGTAGATATAAATAACATCATGAAAAATGGCAATGTGCAAGTAGTTGCAAACTTTACAAATGTGTGATTAAATTAGAAATGTACAATGCTCATTAAGGTCAAGAAAATCACCTAAGAAGGACCACTGGTTTTACCACCAGCATGTACTAGCTCCTAGTTTCCGGTCAAATGGCCTTTGCAACTCCGCGTCTTTCCACATAAAATCGGGCAGAGGAAGAAGAGCTACTATAGTCCATCATTTACATAGCTGCTGTTTTCTTAGCTGTATACTGGTCTATGTGAAAACCTGAAACTATCTAATTGTTCATGAAGACTGCACCTTTGAAGGGGTACACGATGAAGCCCTTAACTGTAAACGACTCATGCTCAGCTCCATACTTCTGTGAACCATGTCTTGCAACAATCTCTTGGCTGTGTCAGCTGCCTTATCTGTTCCATCAACTTGTGCAGCAAAGTTGTATACTATTCTCTCCAATGTGGAGGATGAGAATCTATTTTCAGGAGGAGAGTCTCGAAGCAAATCCAAAAGTGTTCTAGCTCTTTCCTGAGCTAGAGGTGTGCCCTCTGCAGTTAACCGTAAAAGGCCTGGAATGGCGCCTTCTTTGAGAATGAGTTCCCTGTACTTGGCTCGGCTACTGTGACACAATGACAGCAAAGCCCCAACAGCGTGTTCTGTGCTGACGAGTGACCCATCCTCAACAGTTTCGACTAGAGTAAGTATTCCACCATCTGCATTTGTGATTGCATCTCTTCCCTCCTCAGAATTAGAGAGAATTTCCAGTAGCGCTGTGGATTTCTCGGCAAACTTGGAATATTTCTTGCAGTCTTTGAGGAGATTCATTAGTGGATAAACCGCTCTAGCATCAAGAACCAACTTGGGATCTTCTTTGCTTGTGGAGAGATTGTGGAGGGCTGTGACAGAATCAACCCTTCCTTGAACAGTTCCTGAACTAAGGATCTGCACCAGAAGAGGTCCAACTCCGGATGCAGCTATTGTTGGTTTATTGGCTGCAGCAGCTGATAATGTCAAAATAGCAGCAGCTGCTAGTTCTTTCAAATTGCCATTTTGGAACTTGAGGAGCTCCACAAGAGGAGGAATGGCACCAGATGCAACGATCCTTATTTTGTTTCTGATAAGTTTGAAAGAAATATAAGGAGATAAGTTGATTATCCTTGAATCAAGCAATTATTACAAAATAAGGGAATTTCAAAAAGAACAATGACGATATATCATATATGTCCAAGGATACCAAAGAAGCTGTCAAAATAAACCAACGGAAAGGTCAGGAGAGAGAGAGAGAATATCAAAGAAGCTGTTAAAATAAACCTACGGAAAGGTCAGGAGAGAGAGAGAATACCAAAGAAACTGTTAAACTAAACCTACGGAAAGGTCAGGAGAGAGAGAGAGAACTTGGACATTCTCATTATATGCTATTCATAAACAGGGATGTTGTTGGCAAGTATGCAGAACCATCCTAAGCTGAAACGAAGAACTCTTGCTTACATGAGCAAAGGAAAGAGGAAAATATGACCATGTGAGCACATCAATTATCCTCTATTCTGTATAATCATCTATCTTTACTCCCGAATTTATTGAGAATCTCCAATGCCAAATTAACAGAAAACAAACAATTTAACCACATCTACATGTAAGAAAAGATACAGTAATTATGAAACCAGACGATCAAGCTTCAGATCATGGCTACGTTTGGCCATTCTTTGGGGGTATAACTATAACCACAGCATGTCTCGAGCATTGACATCTTAATTGTTCCAATAACAAGGAAACTCTCAAGGAAATAAGGCACCAATCACCTAACAAACAAGGTGAAGAAAGATCTGGAAGTACACCAAGAGAACACAAAATAATTAGAAAAACAAGACAAAAAAGGGCGTGTTCGCCCGGTTCGCTACGAAGGAATGTTTTTCATGGAAAATGTTTTCCAAGGTTTCTTACTTGTTTTCTTGTGTTAAGTATGTAAGCAAGAAATATTATCCTAGAAGCATTTGTATATAATCTAAGACGAATACTATGGGAGGTGGGGGTGAGGGTGTAGGGTGGGTGGTGGGTGGTGGGGATTGGGCTACTGGGGTGGGGGTGAAGATGAGGTGTGTTGGATGGTGTGGAGAACACAATCAATGTGAAATGTTGTAGAATTTTTTTCCTACTTCAACTAGCGAAGTCATTTTCCCCATTTGGAACTTGTTTTCCTAGAGAATATTTTCTAAAAAATTTGGCCAACCAAAGATGGAAAATTGAAAAACATTTTCTAGCAAATGTTTTCCTCCTTACCGAACACACCCAAAGAACTTCAGAAAAAAGGGAAGACAGAAACTAGGGGAGGACAGAAAAAAAAAAAAACAATATATACCAAACAAATGATACCATTATCTAGCCATTTCACAACCTGGAGAGAGAGAAAAGCTTCCCTCCCTTGTGTCAGTAGATAGATCAGGAGATGATGCGTATAAAGATGATTGAGCCATGGACATATTGTACAGTTACAGCCTATGAGAAGTTCATTTACATGCCTAACAAGGGTGATTTTTTTCCTCTTTCAAATAAAACACGAAAATGGAAAGATGTATTCTGCCCTGACCAAAAGTAAGATATTACAGAAACAGGATGACATCTTCTAGTGAGATGCAAAGGTGCAAGAACTTCACTATCACGGCAAGTAGCCCAAAGATCACAACTTTTTGACCTTTCAAAATCTCAATCAGATTCCAGAACACAGTTTACGAATACCTTGAAATCGTAGTTGTTGCACATTAAATGTAAACTTCTTTTCTGGCTCCAAACAGGCATTGACGAGCAAAGGTTTAGCACTAAATACGACTTAAATGCAATTTTTTGGTAAGAAATCTTTTTGGGTGCGCGAAACACAACTTCTAAAGGCCAATTTAGGGTCTCAGCTCGGCCCAATAGCTCAGTTGTCAGAGAAGCTTCTAGGTTTATGTTCTTCTACGAGTATTTTACAATTTTACATTGCTGCTTTGCCAGAGAGACAAGGCCCTTGGTTCACAGCCTACAATTGAGATGCACTACTATTAAATGGTGACCTGAGTCATGCACTGGAGGTGGCAGCGGTAGCCAAGGCCACTTCTTCCTTGGCGCATGAACTCAAGGTCACTGATATGATTTAAATATTATCCGGTATGGTTCCTGTTATCTGCTAACCCTGTATAACTGTCTTGTTCCTTTTCTTCCCATAGCTCCCAGAACCCTCCCCCTCATGGTGCAACTAAGAAACCCCCCATCAACCTCCCCATTGTTGGACCCAAGTATCGCTTGCGGGACGTTCCTGGGCTCATGAACTATCAGTTAGGGCATGTTCACCTAATTGCTTCCCCAAGCCTTTCAAGTGAATGTCACACTTGCACCACACTTCATTTAGACCTTTTAAAACACCAATGAGAAGATGCCACATTGAAATGTGCTTCTAAAGATAAAAACTCAATGAGTCATGATGTATCTCGATCTGGGGGAACTGGAATATCCTTTTGGCCTAACAGTCCCTAATCTTGTTCTATATCATCTTTCTTCATATATGAAGTATTAGCGTCAGTATGGATATCGTAATTCATATACAAAAAAACTACATGCCCCCATCCCAGTCCAGTGGCCAACTCTTTATCCCTATTTTGCAAGTAAAACTAAATCACGAATGTCATCATGACATCTAGGTGACAATAACTCATAACTAAGTAAAGAAATTATACTTAAACATAAAATTCCTGACAAATTAGCTCTGGTTGTTCTCTGATAACTAATATTCATTGTTCCAAATAGCTCTTTCTGTATGAAGCTGATGTCCACCTTGGGGACTTGTAAAGCTAAGCTGGTTTCTATATTTAAGCATCTTCTTATGTACAAGACCCATTCCATTAAACTAAAGGCTTAATCTAGAACTTCCCCTACAGTTAAAAGGATTGTTGTTTGTCAAAGAGGAATTTGTATGACTTACATTAAATCCACCATTTTCATGTAATAGCACTTTCCTTCTCATTTACACAGTAATAAATATTCCCAAACTCAACATCCAAAATTTTCAACTTTACCGGGAAAAAAAATCACAATCCTTACCATCTAAATCATCTAGACCAAGAAAACACCATTTTCAAATATATATAACAAATATCCACAAATATATATTTCTCAAAAAAAAAAAAAGAGTTTAATAGTACGAACCTTTCATTACGAGAGGCAAGATTAAGGAGGGCTAATAAAGCAGCTTCACGAGCAAGTAGAGAATAAGAACACGGAAGTAACATATCAACCAACGGCGGAATAACGCCGGCGGCGGCAAACCGTGAACGAGTCTTACCGGAAAACGAAGATTTCCTCACTAATTTCCTAATTTCCTTAGCTGCTTCAATTTTCTCTACCTCTTCCACTGCACTCTTCAACTTCTCCGCTATCTCCTCTATCACATTCTTGCATTTTCTGTTCTTCGTCTGCATCTGCTCCTCCTCCTCTTCTTCTTCCTCTTCAAGATTGCCTTTTCCTTCTTCTTCTTCTTCTTCCATCAATATCTCCTCTTTTACCATTTTTCTGACACCCTTTTGAGCTCTCTTTCAGAGGGTGTATTCAACAATGGAAATTCTGTTGATTTTTTTTACAGATGAAGAACAACTTTATTTAGGATTCAACTGTTGTACTTTTCTATTTAGAGGTTGTACACTCTTGAGTCTTTGCGTATTTTATGGTAATTTACTAATTTTACATTTACACCCCCCTTAAGTTTAAGGAAATATACATTAACTACCTTTTACTTAGGAAGTAACGCCCCTTTCAATCCAAAAAAAAAAAAAGAGAACTATATTATTTATATCAATTCTCAACTAAGAAAAATAGAGATAATTTATGGGAAATAAGTTCTTTTTCGAAAAATAATATAGGAGTATTAAGATATGAAGAGAATTTTTAGTAGACGAGAGGGAGTTGCTCGGATGGTAAGTACCCCTCATTTCCAACTCGAAGGTTGCGAGTTCGAGTTACCAAGGGAGCAAAAGGGGTGGGAGCTCCTAGGGAGGGTAAAAAAAAAAGAGAATTTGTAGTATGTACAACTATTAAATCAGAGCTCGATAAAACAATAAAAAAAAATATTACGTCAAGGGAGAGGGAAGCTTTTTTAACTATTTAAATGATGCATTTCAATTTTTATTCATTAATTAACATACAATATCTTTTAATCATTTTGATATGAAGAGGAATGATTCATCAATGGTGAAAATAATACTAAAATTATGAAAGCTAAAGGTGTTCTTCTTGATGTGGCTTATTCTGGATTTAATAAATGTCCTAATCTCCACATAGTAATTCAAAAATGTTAATCAAGTACTATAGTTTATTTTTATATATAATCACAAGTCTAATAAAGGTTCTTATGAATAAGGTGGTATGATTGATTGATATGAATTATTGAATGATAGATATTTAGACGTGTATAAAGAAGTTCACATAAACTTGAATTATGAAAAATATATAATTTTAATTTACATTTAAATAGTGTAAAAGAATTTGATACTATAAAGTCATCTAATTAAGATAAATAATGAGACAAGTAATCATGATATGAGAATTCTAAAAGTTTATTTGTTTGGTTGTCCGAACTTTTAGCTTTTGGCGAAAGTTTTATTCCCCAAAAGCAATCTTTTATAGGCCAGACAAATCAGACCATAACATAAAAAAATTTGACGTCTTCAAATCTTCTTTCTTTACTCTTTCCATATCGCAGCTCATAATTAGATAGATTATGTTATCATCACATATATACATTAAAATCATTATTCCAAAGACATCCAAAAAAAAAAGTAATTCTAAGGATACAAGCAAGGAAAAGCAACACGAATTTAAATAAAATTTGTTTCAAAATAAATACCAAACACTAAATGAAAATCAACCAAATATAACATATGGGCTAAGCTTAGGGTTGATCATAATATGAAAATATATTGTTCTATACTCTATTTGTGATGTATTATTGATTTATTAGAGTAATTAGAAAATGCCTTTTTCAAATTACTTAATTAGGATGAAATTATTAGAGAGGGTAATACTAATATTACAAGCAAAGTAGTCATCAAACAAAGTTTCAACAAGTATATGATTGGATTTCTTTGTGGACTCCTCATATTAATCTATATATATATATATAATACATCTTTAATAGTCCCTTCTAATTTAAATTTGAATTATTTACATCAATAGCAAGACTCTTTTCCATAGGTTTGTATCACAAAGATCATAAGCTAATAGTTAAAAGTTACAATATACTCTTATTTTAATTTGTTTCTCTTACGTTTTTTTAAAATGTGTTAAATCATATTCTCTATTTATAACGTGATTTAAAATTATAAGATTAAAAAGGCATGTTGATACATTACACACATTGTTAGTTTAAGACAATAAAATTCAAACGTTTTTTTTATTTTTTTAAATTTTATCATGTCAAATTAAGACAAATATATCGAAACGAAGAAAGAAGTATTAAACTAGCAGCTCCTTGAACTTGGCAAGAATATACCATATATCCATTACACTTTTCCCAACAATATAAAAAGGATTTCCAAACCTAAAGTTACTTTGGACACTTCATATGTTGGTAAATGGTTTGGTTACCTACCAATTATACCTAGTAATATACTATTATTAATTTGGTCAATCTCAACCAACTAAGAATAGTTTTTTAAATTGATGGCGGCCATATTTACTAAACAAGAATAATTACTTTCGTCGGAAAACTAGTCATTAAATCTCTTAAACATAATAGAGTTTTCTTTTTTTAATTCCTTTAATAAGATTCATGTTTTGGCCAGTAGAATATATCTCTACGTGTATATGTAGTAGGGCTGTTCAAAATCGAACTAAAACCAATAATTCGAATCGAAAAAAAGTTATTGGTTTATCAGTAATGGGTTATTGGTTTAGTGGTTTTGATAACGGTTTTGATTTTTTTTGTTATAGGGTTATCGGTTCTTAACGATTTGAGCTTTTTTCTTAACGGATTAACGGATAACCCGATAGTAAACTAAATAATTATATTTATACCATTTTGTATATAAATTCCTTGACTTAGAGTTTCGTTTCCTACTTTTGTTTGTGGTTTTCTCAAACTCTTGGTTATTCTACAATGTAAAAGTGTTTGTTTTTTAGCAAGATGTAATTTGTGAACTCATGTGCATGGTTCAATTGGTTTGTCACCTTGTTTCTAAGTGATTTTCAATGTGTTTTTTTTTTTTTTTGTGTCAAATCTTACCGGTTAAACCGAACCGATAACGATCAATAACCGATAAGTAATTATCTTAATAGTTCTATAACGGTTTAGCATCTCTACAAACCGATAACCAATAAATCAAATCGATAAACTTTAAAACCGAACTGACCGTTACGCAGCCCTAATATGTAGAATTAGTCTTTTTGCATTTGGTTGAAATTTTAATTCCAGTATAAATAATTAGATTGAAGGGATCTTTTATCGCGTTCTTTTCCTATTTGGCATAGTCTTTTCTCTGGTAGGCTTTAATAAGGGCGGGTATGAGAAGGCATCCCCTCTCCCTTGTCAAAGCTTCGTTAAAAATTTGTTTTGCTTGTTGACAAGCTTATGATAGTTCTCAAATCGTCTAGTCTTATTGTATTAATAGTCATGATTGTATTTTGACGAAATGCTCTTAATTCTAGGTATAGTTTTGAGTATCCAAGGTCCAATGGACCCAAGTGATTTGGAAGATAATGTTTGTATTTTGTATGGAATCATAAATGTACTATTCTTATGACATGTCTGATAATCTTGGCACTTTGTCCTATAATTTGACTCAGTTTATTGTTGTCTTGCACTTGTTTGGATGTCTAGCAAAAACGAAAATCAACATTTTCGAGACATACTTTTTTGCACAATAGATAGAAAATTTCATTTAAACAGTTGCACTAGGCATTTATCGATCGAACACTTAAATACATGATAAAATATTTTCATTAGATATTTACTAGGTCAAACTTGAGAAAAATTTCTCCATATATTCTCAAGTGCTCATAAGTTAACTACTTAAAATATACCAACTCCTCTAACTATACATGTACATTAACTTCAATAAGCCATATATTTTCTAAAATCTCTTCCATTTAAAAAATTTCTCCTTCATCATTCTCACAAGATCCCCCATCATCATCAACATCTCGAGCTTGTTCCAATTGAGGTTGATGTAATGTAATTAAAGAAGGTAACATATTCTGTAGTTAACATATCCATATAAGACGGTTGAGAATACGTGCAAAAGCTTTTTCAAAATTCGAAAGAAAGCTAGTAAGAACACTTAATCATGTGTTCAGATGCTCAGAACAAGACATAAATAAATGTCTAAATAAAAATTATTGACAAGTTTAAGGGGTTGTCGATGCATCCCGCCACCGGTACAGATTCAATGTGAAGTACCAGTAGTAACTTGCACATTTTTTCTCTTCAAATTCAAGCATTTCTTAAACAAATCCAGGCATTCATCATCTCACCAATTTATGGCAGGATATATACATGACAAACAAACATTTCATTATACGAAAACACTGCAAAGAGGAAGACATTTCATATTTTCTGGCTTCTGCAGTCCCTTTCTGGCAAATTTGGCACTGCAATATCAAGTGCATTCCCAGAGTGCCAAGACTAACAGTGAATTGCACGCGAGATCACCAACAAACTCAAGCAGTATAAATTCACCACACAATTTACTGCGAAAAATGCCGCATTTTTCTTTGCACCAATCACCAATTACAACAGTTCCTCAAAATCAATTTACAGGTACAAAGATACGAATGAAAGCAGGATGTATGAAAAAAAACCCGAGAAACCTCATTGCTTTCGAGAGTCCTAAAATCCTATCAAAAGGAAGAAATATATAGGGAAGAAAAAAGTTTAACCTCTGATGGTTATTCTACCAAAATGTTCAAAACTATAGAAGGCTATAAAGTTGTAAACAAAACCAATCGGCATATACCTGCCTCAACTAAAATCTGCCACTATCAGTCACAGGAGGATTCACCATTTAAATCCTCAGTCCAAGCAAAGAAAGAGACCTTTGGTGAAGTTCTCTTCTTTGACACACCCTTCTTAATTTACAGTCAGCCTGCACACTTCTTTCCAACATTTGATGGAACCATTCCTCCACATCAAAACATGTTGCAACTCTAAAAACTCCAATGACAATATTCATTTCTTGTTTTATGCTTTGCGAACAAAAGAATAGCTCCTCAATAACTACTTGGCCAGTTCATCTGTGCATGCTGAGGCCGTTGATAGACATTGCCAGTTGGTCCAACCATATCAACTGGACCAGCTATTGTTTGAGACTGCTGCAGAAGTGGATGAACAGTTGCTGCTGTAACTGGTTGAGCTGGGTGATAAACACCAGCAAAAGCTCCATGACCTGGTTGAGTGGGTGTTAGAGCCACTTGACCCTGAGGAAGATTATAAAAGGAACTTGCTTGCAAGCTAGATAAATCTCTATTGTGAGCATTAATCCACACACCTGAGCTTTCACTCTGCAAAAAAGAGATGTCGCATCTACAATCAATCACATTCTTCAAACATTCACACATATGATAAATATTTATGAAGTGGTGGAAGGAAATCAATTAGCTCAGGGAACTCCTTGACAATGCTATTTCACAGGGGAATAGGGCATTGAGGCAATGGTACAAGATATTTAATCAGAGTAGGGAAGATAAGTTGAAGTCTAAGCAAACCAGTATGCCAACTTAGTCTGGAGGCAACAACAAATCACATTCAGAAATTCTAATTGTTATCTCTGTTTCAGAAATACAGAATTCTTCCCTCAACTAGAATGCAGACATGGGATAAGCCAAAGCCTCTATTAGCATACACTTTTCTAGGAAATGGACAACTGGTAACACATAAAGTACATATAGTATTAATGGATGTATTACAGTAATAAACAAAACTAAGATCAAACTCAATTTGACAAATTAATGTACTCCAATTTCTTTTGATGAAGTAGGATTTCATTAGAAAGAGCTTCCACTGGATGCAATAGGTGCAGCAAAAGAGGAAATGTCAGTCCAGATTACAAAAAAAAAAAACTTAAAAGGCTAAAGCAGTAAGGAACTGATAAAATCCATGAACGAGTCAATACTATTTACTGGAGAAAAGTTAGCCAGCTAAATAGGCTAACCAAACAACTAGTTTTGAGTGAACATATTTGAGTTGATACCCCCATCAAAACATCTCCTATTCCTTTCACACCAAATACACCAAAATATGCAAGCTGGGACCATAGTCCAGATATTCCTGATGGGGTTCTCAACTTCCCTAGAGGCCCAACTGATATAATGTACTCCAATTAGATTAGACTAATCAGTTTTTGGCTTTAATTCTTACCAGCCTAACCACTACCGCTCAAAGCATTTCAAGCTCTAAATACCACAGTTTTCACTATTTTCAGCAATAATGGTGCACACATTCTCAGGAAATATTTCAATGGAGCATAAAGAATCACCAACATTGCTAAGAGCAGATAATAGGGCCAACCTGTTGTCCACTCAAATAGACATTACTCTCCTGGAACTGAGATGCAGAAAGATCATCATTGGAAGCAGGGTTTCCAGTCGTTGTAGCTGAACTAGGGTTATAGTTGACAGGAGAGGATCCATATGGCGCATAAGTGCCAGGCACTCCCATGTGAGCTGAATTTCCCACATTAGCTCCTGGTCTATATTGTGAAAGTGAGTATCTGGGAACAGCTGATGGTGGAGGTGGATATATACCGCCAGCCTGAGGCTGCTGGGAAAATGCACCATTGCTTAATAATTGATGGATGGCTCCTGGTGGAACATAAAGTGGTGAAAAGTAGTGACCGTATGGCATGTAATTCGGAGGATAATGGGGCAGATGCATCCCTGTAGCCTGTCGAAATACGGGGATAGGTTGCTGAGGTATAGCTATAGAACTCTGCATAAGCCCAGCAGCTTGAGTCACAAGTGGTGTTGGAGCTGCTGCAGATAAAGCAGGACTATTCCCACCCTGCAGAACAATCAAATAAATAAATACAAGCACACTCCTAGGAGTGGGTCAACTGAAGCCAGCACATCAAAGCATCACAGTAAAGTGAGATATCCCTAAACTAATTGTTCTCTGTGCATTCTTTATTAAGCAGACTTCCCATGACACTACTTGAACATCACCATAAGAAGTTAAATCAAGACTGATCTATTAAAAAGAACAGAAGGGCATCCAAACCAATGATTTTAGTGCATATAGAGAAGTAATAAATATATTTACTCTTTACTCAGCGGCTTATTGAGAACTCCTACAATATTAATCAGGAAAGCATGTTCTAGCAAAAGGAAATTTGGTGCCCTCATAATTTAAACAGCATAGAATCTGATTTAATAGCTCTTCCATGGTTATTCAGAAAACATTTGGTTGAATATGATTCATGTTTATCATCTGGAATTATGTCTACAAGAGGTTAGAGAATTTTCACTATAATCTAGAAATATATTAATCTTTTCTGAATTTCAGTACGCTGCCTATCCATAGCTGCATTCAGATTGTAGAGAATTGCCTTCTGTGCCAGCATAATAAAACTATAAAGAATCAACTAGGCACTAATTTTATTTTATTTTTTAATTTTTTTTTTTTAAACTAGGCACTAATTATGACTCAAGCATGCAGGGTCAAGAAGGCTTTTCTAGGTCTTTAGCCAAACACCAGAACCCTAACCCTTAGCACACGCTTTTCTTCCCTTCCCCTTCTGCTTATCTTTCTCCCCGCAAAATTAGAAAACAATTAGAGACAAAATATAAACCAGAACTCAGCCGAGTTGGATTCTAACCTCTTGAGGAGATAGAGAAGTGTGTGGAGGCACAACTGCAACATTGTACTGGGTAGAAACACCTGCTGAATGAAAGGGTGAAATGCGGCCATCACTATCAGCACTTGAACGGTAGAAGTGGGGATAGTAACTTGGGTCAATGGGATGCTGAACCTGAACAAATGAATAGATGTAAAACTTCTGAAGTATATAAGTATATTTTCTGAGCTTAACCACACAAATGCTTCAACATGTATTGATTATCATTTACACAAAATTTCTAACATGTCAAATCTTTTTCGGAGAAGCAATTGTTGTTATATAGTTCCTACAGCCATTACTATGAAACCAAGCACAACTGAACAAACATATGAATATCCTAGGTCCCTGACACGTATTGAGGTAAAACCAGTACACACTGAGTAAAGTGTTCAATCAAACTGCTGTGATGTTTAAAGCACCAATATGTAAGTTTGTTATACCAATAACAACTTGAGGCTTCAGAAAGCATTATAATGACAATAGGTAGCTAAAAAATCATAGAATGAAGACCTACAAGAAAATTTGGAAGATGAGAAACATCTCGAGGTTGAGATTCAGAGTTTTCAAAGGGTGGGAGCTGATTGCTCAACATTGGTGGCGCAAATCCAAAATTATAGTTGGGGGATGTATGAACAACTGAATATTGTTGGCCCGCTGGCAGAGTCTCTTGCTTCGGTTCACTGCACTCTGGAGCAGAGGATGAGATATCACCATCTCCTTCTGCAGGCAAACTCTCCTGTCCATGTGAAGATGGAGGCTGATCAGGATAATCTGTTTCCTCTGCAGCAGCTGATGCATTTTGATTACTGCATGCATTCATACAGAAGAAAAATGTCAGATGTGAAATGTTAGAACTGGAGGACATGCAAATCTATTCATGCATCAGAATCCAATTTTGATTTGGAAATAAAAGACTTCAGCAAGTCCAGAATAAAAAACTAAGAGGCAAAAAATGCTCATGCGCACCAAAAAACTGAAAAAATGGGGGATCTTTCTCAAAGCTACAGCAAGAATGCCCCCATCCCACCCCACCACCACACCCCCAACCAAAACAAATTCACACAAGCCTTTGAATATCTGTGTCCACGAAGATCTTTTCTAAAGAATAGCACCAGAAAATAAGAAAACAAGTTGAGTGCAAGGATAAAACCAGACTAAGAAGTTGTATTATAATGTTAAAGATTGAGCCCTGAAACTAAAAAAACTGAAGCTTGTGTCACTTGATACTTCAAGCACTGAATGTCAGGTAGTCAAGTTAAGTCTAAGTTACTCCCTTTATCCAGTTAAAGTGTCCTAGTTTCACTAGACATTGTTTTAAGTTGAGACTTGAAGTTTTTTGTTGGAATATACAAGTAGGTCGTCACCCAGGATTTAATCAGGAGGCGAGAGTGCAGGGCATGATGTGTAGGATAGACGCAAGGCAGGGTTTGAACCCTACAACAGAGAAAGCCTCTTATATTCAAGTGGAAAAGGTAGAGGGGCGAACTCATTATCCACGAAATTTCCAACTTGCACTACGGCCCTTGGGGATTTCTCAGTTATCAATACACAATATGTATCGGTCCAAAAGGGAGAAAAGAATCCCCCAAGAGCTCAGTTCAAGTGGCAAAGGTTGAGAGATTTGTGACTTGCGTCACATGTTCGAGCCCTGCGCCATGCGAACTAAGCATGATATTTAAGTGGAGAAGGGTTGAGGGGAAGGCCCATTATCCTAAGTCTCAAAAGTTGTAGTTGGTCCTAAGAGTTGGCCCCAGATTTCTCAGTCATCAAAAAAATGGAGAGAAGAATAAACTTTTGAAGAATTTTATTTTTATGGGAAAATTGGGTCCAAAGATACCTATTTTTTCTCAACTAGGTGGACCCAACTTGGGGAAAACCTGGCACAACCCAAAGTAGAATAGTTGAACTGTGACAGCAGGAGTGGGACAAAGGGAGCAGAGGGTGTATCTAAATCATCTACTGATAGCATGTTTTGAGTTAACCCGTTATTACTACTGTTGAAACTGTAATTTGAAACCAAAAGACTTCTTAAAGATTCAATATAAGTTATTTATTCTTGGTTGATAAGTATAGATATAATAGAAATTACTGCAAAAAAACTTCTGTCATATCAATAGGGGGAGCAGCAGAGAGAGAGAGAGAGACCTTGGAAGTTGCGCACTTGCAGCTTCTTCAATGCTCTCAGAAGATTCCGAAAGTGGTGGACTTCCATCATGCTCGGGAGCAATATTTGTGCGTGTGCCCAAACTAAAGCCAGAGTCAAAGCTTCCAAAACAGAACCCAAGTTTTTCAGACTCAGGAACGTGAAGGTGATTAGGGATAATAACATTTTCAACATCTGAAATGTGTGATTCCTCTAACTTCTTCTGCGGATCCTCAGTGACTTCTTTTGTTTCAGGAACAGAAGCAGGAGGCTGCAACATAGTATTGACTTCAACAGAAACCGTAGAAACGCCAGATGAAGAAGCAGCAGCAGCAAGAGCAGACCCCTGAGCTAGATTACTGTTTACAGGCTTTGGCTTCCATTCCTTACAAGGACCTGGTGTAGAAAAACATAGAAGACAGTGTTATGCTTCCAGCGTGAATTACTGGACAGATGAGGAAGACAAACTCTATTTGCTAAACTGCATTCTTTATCTTTTCCAATCTAACAAGTGAACTCGAACCAACAAACAAACAAGGAGACTTACAGCACTAAGGTTCAAATTTTGGGAACACTCTAGTCATCTAGTGACAGAGTTGCAAGCACACCAAACACAAAAACTCAAGACACTATACAACATTTCGAAAGTAAAAACAAACAAGTATCTAAACAAAGATCAATACTTTCAAACCTTTACCAGGCAGTATCCAGCAAATTTCACTTATGCAAGGACCAGATGACTTGTAACGAGTCAACGGCCAATATTCTATTTTGAGAACGTGAACATGTTGCACTTAAACATTTCTGATGCAACATTTTGGTTTGGGAAACTCAAACTTGAGCTAAGTTCCAGATGAGACTATTTTTTTATTTGTGAACACTGAACAATTCTAAAAGTCGTATATGAGCAATTTAGAAGAAAAATCCGAGTATGTACAATATGAAATGGGCTCGAGAACCAGGGACCTTCGCGCAAACATTTTATAATGATGCTCATAATGATGGATTGTTAACAAAGATAAGCAAACAAAACTTAAGTTTCCACTAGTTCAACCCATTTAAGCTATGCTGATCTCAATTTCAAATCAACAAGAATTCAAAAATTCAAAATTCTTGTAGCATGAAAAGCACCCTTTCTATATTCTTTTATGAAGAGAAGATCAAAGTTGTATCTCCATCACTGTTCCAAAAGTTTTACTCTCTATTCATTGTTGCGACATGCAAAAGCTTTTTTTAATTTCATAAAAGCATATCAAGCAGAAATGCTATACTCATTCTTCTGCAATGTTCTTCGTCATAAATTTGTGATTTGATAATGTGCAATCTTAACCACAAGAAAATGTTCTTGTGGGAAATGGTTTTACTGTTTCTTGATAAATTGCATTACGTAATCAAAGAACTTCTTACGGCGGATGGCATGAACTGGAATAATAGCTTTATTTTCATTCTCGTCTCTTGATTAAAAAATAATATTATTCATTTCTCATCTCTACAACAGACCACCCTACTAGGACTTTGCAGATCAATTCATTTGTTTCTGCAACATGACAGTGGCATGGAAGGTTCTAAAGCATCAGTACCAACTGCTGCCTTCGAAATATAAACAGCCAACCCAGAACATTCAAAATAACTATTTTTCAAAAAAAACTCATAATATAACTATAAACACAAAAGTTTTGAACTTCATAAGTTTTTCATGACGGAGAAATCCATCCGTGGCCAACCCTTAGGACGCAGCCTTTGGAACTCAGGGAAAATAGACTCGCCCCTCTACTCTTCTCCACTTAAATACCATGCTTAGATCGCATCACGTGCGGCTCGAACCTGTGACCAAAGTCACAAGTCCTAGCCACTTGAACCAAGTCACAAGTTTTGAACTACATACTTACGGCACCTATATAACTAACCATAAACTTTTTTTTTATTTCTGGCAGTCTACTTTACGGCTTCCCCCCACCTCCAAAAAAAGGGCACCAACTCTATCTGATACTAGATGTGGTACATGTGTGAATAAATAGTCTTGAAGATTTCTAGTAGTTTTCTTTGTGAAAAACGATTTCTGGTATTCTACTCTATCAAAGTACACCATACCACTTCCATCACTGCAAATTTCACAAAATCTATAGTTTTTCTGAAGCTAAAATATAGGCTGTAATTGTGAAAAATTGTTCTGGATAGAGGAAACAGAAAAAGATTTCTCTGCATTTTTCTTGATTAGGCTCTTTCTGAGAGTTGATTAAATTATGATTCAATCTTCCGTTACCCAAGCACAAAAAGGAAAGGAAGAAGAACATTATGCAGGTAATTATGAGGCAAAATCCAAGAACTACATTATCAAACTATGTAGCAATAGTAACAAAATCAGTTTAGTAAATCATTTGAGAAGTTAGGGCTTCAAACAATATTACAACATACATATCACGTTAAATTACTGTACCTTTTTGTGGACAAACTGTGTGTGACCGATTGTTGTAATTAGATGACGGCCTACTAGCAGAAGAACCACTATGGGTTGAAGAAGCAGTTTGCGAGTACTCCGGAAGTTGATTCTTTCCAGGCCCCTGAAATTTGCCTGGCGTCTTTACTTGGCTATTTGAGCTTCCAGCAGTAGAAACTGCTACTAGGATGTGAGGGGAAAGAAATATATAAGCTTCATAAATTGAGCAGTAACAAGTCCGTCTTCTTAAAAAACAAAAAGGGGATAGTAAAATATATAATTATACAAATCGTAACACCTATTATATCAAATAATAACAGTTTCATATTATTAAGTCTTCAAAGCTTTTACCAGTAGTCTTTTTGCTCCCAATAGATTTAGAAGAAACATGTTCAACCAGAGAATGTTGGGCCCCAACTTCCCTTCTAACTGTGCCTACTACACCAGCGGGACGTGAATCTTGAGATGGCAAGAGCACAGGATCTGAAGCTGAGAGATCAGCTCCTGTTGGAGATGGTGAAGATAGCGTTCTTGAAGAACTGTCGGTGTTTGGCATCCGCTGACCATGAACATCCCTGTTTCCTGTAGCTGATTTTGGGTTTTTGGTGGAATCAGCAGAAGTTGTCTGCATGCCTGTATTTGCTTCAAATTGTTTAACTCCTCTTCTTGGGGGTGCATGAGCATTTTGTACGATACTGTTGCTCCCCGAAGCTAGATCGCTAGGCCCATTTACTGCAGCACTTGATGAGCTGAAAACAATAATGAAAATTAGTCCTTCAAAATAAGACCAGATAATTTAGGCAACCGAAGTCGTCAGAGGGCTTTTTTTTGTAATCAACTATGCACGGCAATACCCTGGCAATCAAGGTATCATGCATATGCAACAATTGCCAATAAAGCAAAAAAAACTGTAAACATCAAATACCACCTTGAAATATTCTTAGCCTCAACATCAGCCACAGTAGATAGGTCGACACTCTTGTCAAGAATTTGATTGGCAATATTGTTTTGACCGTTCTTTCCACCACCTACATCTGATAAAACATACACATGATAGTATGAGTGGATAAGGAATGAGAGGAACATAAGATCAATCTAATAGAGATATAAAGGCTCTTTCTATGAGCGAAATGAAAAGGCCTCAAGTGTGAAATCAATTTTTTAAAGCCTGATAGTGGTAGGAATGCCTGAATAAGAGGTCAAAATCAGTTAAGATGCATTTGAAATAACAGATGAAATGTGTAAATAAAGTGACATACTGTAGATTAGACATTAAACCTCAGAAATCAGAGCCTTTAGTCATTTAGCAAGAAGGGCACATCAGAATAGATGGAAAAGGAAGTAGCTTGAGTATGTTAGAAAAGTTGGGCTCGTAAATTAAGATTCAGAAGAACACAAAATGAGGAACCAAGGATCTGCAATATCACAAGAGACTACCAAAATGCAGGAAGATTAAAAACATTTGTTTACCATGTGAAGCATGACGAGAAGTCAAATTTCCACGAATCCCTTTGTTACCTCTGCCCTGCATGCCTGTTTTCCACTTTGGTTCAGCAGACTCCTTAATTGAATTCTGAGGCCAAAAATGAGAAAGAGAAGATGAAAGGTCTACAGTAACCCAAAACAGTTCTTCATTTATTAGGCGTTA
Organism: Solanum acaule; assembly: GCA_036250505.1. Taxonomy (NCBI): domain Eukaryota; kingdom Viridiplantae; phylum Streptophyta; class Magnoliopsida; order Solanales; family Solanaceae; genus Solanum; species Solanum acaule. The sequence continues at coordinate 39,987 of JAJOOR010001229.1, forward strand.
AAAGAATCAACAACACAATCCAAGCAAGATGCTTATACCAAATCGGATTAATCCATAAGTCCTCCAACAAAGTAACGCATTTGATATTCACAAGGTCCTTAAGAGCCAAAAGATGAATGAATTCTGCTAAGGTGCTAATGCATAGCTATTAGATCAGGACTTTTTTCTGATAAACCAAGCATTAATCAGTACTACTATGTAATTTTCTTCAGCAGAACAGCAAGATAAGGTGCAACTATGATTACAGCAGTTGAACACCAGATAGCATTCGCAAATGCTGAATAGCTACGTGATAGCGACAGGTCTATAGATATGCTATTGAATTTGTTATCAGTTTCAGGCAATAAATCACTCGCCCATTCCACACAGACTCTAAAACCTACACCAATGAGCACTTATCAACCAGTATTTCAGCCACAGACCAAGAGTATGCACTACAACAACCTCTTCAGGCACCTAAAACAGATGACTACATTATTTTACAATTTCTCACCCAAAATAACGGAGAAAAGACAACTCATGCCTATGCCACTCCCATAAGACGTTTACAGGCAAATTAGTAAGTTCATCATTTTTTCACATTATAAAAAGCGATTGTAGATAAGCAAATCAGTTCCTAGGCATACCTCTTTTCTCCGATCACGCTTACTTTTAACTTCATGGAATGTGTCTGCAAACAAAGCTTACGTGAGTTTAGTAAAGAAACCTAGTTATGTCACAAACACAAAGGGTACCAAAAAAAAAAAAAAAGAGAGAACAAAAGACCCTTTAGGTTCCTAATGTGAATGGCACATTATCAAAAACTGTGAATGGCACATTTGGACCAACCATCAACCTGTTGTACATTAAATCATAGCTGCAAAAATGTAATTTTTAACCCAAAACGATATATAATTTGCTGCAAAATCTGATCTTGAACCAAAAGCAGATTGTCACCCCTCCCCCCCCCCCCCAGTTGTGAAGAGTTCGACCAACATAGCCCCCCACCCCCCTCCTTTCTGCAGAGAGGAGGAAGGGTGATTGCATCTATCAGTAGGTTTTTTTCTCAAACACCATAACAAACTAAAGACAGCCCTTTTACACATATACAAGTGCACCATTAATAAACCCAAAATTGAATTCTGCCCCCACCCCCAAATTCAAAACACCAGAAAGAAAAGGAACAAAAAAGGTAAGAAGAAGAAAAGGTGAGAAAACCAAGGGGCATTCAATTGAGTACAAGGCACATGCAGAAGACCAACGAAAAAAGAGAAAAGGGGGAAAAATCAAAATTGAAGAAAAGGGTCTCTCCAAAAAAACTCATTCTATCAAATAATCAAACCCAAAAACAGATCACAAAAAAAATCAAGATCAAACCCATCTCATTCAGTAAAGTGACAGCTAAGTACATACACATAGAACTACATTTAAAAAAAAAAAAAAAAGGGAGAGAGATAAAAATGAACCCTGTGAAAGAAGCTTCTGAGTAGTCTCATTGGGATCCATAGAACATTCCTTGAGCATTGCATATATCTCATCTTCACCATGATTTCCAGTGATCTCTTTGATGTTTTGGATCGTCTTTCGCATACCAGAAGGGATTGAAACCCTAGCTAATCCCCCAACTATACCACTGTTGCTCATCTTCACCACCCCAAAGACTGCAACCCCACCAATATTCTCTACTTTAGTATATACCCCAACTATATCTCTCTCTGTATATATGTATCACTGAATCTACAGAGAGAAAGGGAGAGGGAGAAAAGAGAGTGATATAATTTTGGTGAAATATAAGAGCAAAGGGTTCTTCAATATTTTGTATGAATATTTATAGTTATTTTTTTTTATGTACTTTATTAATTTAGAAAAAAAATTATTTTATATTATTTTATTGTTATTTGTGGTGTTTAAGGTATTTTTCGCATTTGATTTACTTTTATTTTTTGTAATTTATTTGTTTTATTTATTGTTAGTCAAAGATTGAAATTTGAATTAGATCTTATCATTATTATCGTTTGTCGTTTCTGAGTTAATAAAATGTTTACTTGTATATAAAAATAAAATGATATATTATGGTGAAATATAAAGACTCAAGGGGACGGGTTCTTGAAAAAAAATAATTGTTATTGATAGTTTTAAAGAATTCTTTTGTATTTGATTTACTTTTATTTTTATTTTTATTTTAAGGAATTTAATTTATTCTATTGTCATTAGTCGTGTTAAATGTATTTTTTGTATTTGATTTACTTTTACATTTTATTTTATAAAAAAGGTAAATTAAGTTAATTGTTAGTCAAACTTTGAAATTTGAATTAGATCGTGTCATTATTATCGTTTGTCGTTACTGAGTTAATAAACTGTATACTTTGTATATAAATAAAATGACATATTTTGGTGAAATATAAGACTCAAGGGAAAGAGTTCTTAAGTATTTTGTATGCAATATTTATGATTAAAAAAATGGCATCGGTTGTTTTAAAGGTATTTTTCGTATTTAATTTACTTTTATTTTCTTATTTTTGTAATTTAATTTTTTAATATTTATCGTTAGTCAAAGTTTGAAAACCAAAATAAATGGTATCATTACTATTGTTTGTCGCTTCTGCTTATGAGTTAATAAATTGTTTACTTAGCATATAAGTAAAACGATAAAAAAAATCAAATTTATTAATTTAAAAGAATTTTATAGAACGATGAATTTCGTAGTTGAAATGAAGAGATTATATTGCAGATTAATAATGAAAAGTGAAGAAATAATCGATATGATATAGAGTTTTTTATGCTAAATAAAGATATTAGGACTTATTTTTAAAGAAGATATCAATTTATAAGTGTATATTTTTTGCACGTTTATTCAAATCAATTAATATATAGTAATAAAAAGGAAAACCTTTTTTCTTTTTCTTTTTCTTTTTCTTTTTCTTTTTCTTTTTCTTTTTCTTTTTGCCATTGATCATGAATTTATTGTATTTGATTTAATTTTTTTTTTACTTTTTACACGTATATTCAAATAAATTAATATACAGTAATAAAAAGGGAAATTTATATGTTTGATTTACACATTATTTTATAGTTATTTTTTATTTTACTTTATTAATTTAGAAAAGAATATTTTTTTAAAAAAAAATTTATTGGTCGCGTTAAAGGTATTTTTCGTATTTGATTTGTTTTTATTTTTGTTATTTATTTGTTTTTATTTATTGTAGTCAAAGATAGAAAATTGAATTAGATCGTATCTTTATTGTCGTTTGTCGTTTTTTTATTTATTGTTAGTCAAAGATTGATAATTGAATTAAATCGTATCATTATTATTATTTGTCGTTTTTGAGTTAATAAACTGTTTACTTAGAATATAAATAAAATGGTATAATTTGGTGAAATAGAAGACTCAAGGCAAAGGGTTTTTCAATATTTTGGATGCAATATCTATAGTTGTTTTTTAATTTTACTTTATTAATTTAGATAAATATATTTATTTATTTTTATTGGTCGTGTTAAATGTATTTTTTTTGTATTTAATTTACTTTTATTTTTTATTTTTGTAATTCATTTATTTTTATTTATTTTTAGTCAAAGATTGAAATTTGAATTAGATCATATCATTATTATCGTTTGTCGTTTCTGAGTTAATAAATTGTTTATATAGAATGTAATAAAATGATAGATTTTGGTGAAATATAAAGACTCAAGGGAAAGGGTTCTTGAGTATTTTGTATGCAATATTTATAGATATTTTTTTAAATTTAATTTATTGATTTAGAAATAAAATTATTTATTTATTATTATTATTGGTTTTTTTTTGTAATTCATTTGTTTTTATTTATTGTTAGTCAAATATTGAAATTTCAATTAGACCATACCATTATTGTCGTTTGTTGTTTTTTTATTTATTGTTAGTCAAAGATTGAAATTGAATTAGATCGTATCATTATTATTGTTTGTCGTTTCTGAGTTAATAAATTAATTAATTAGAATATGTTGTAAGAAAATGAAGGATGTCACTTAGAGACTGTCACGCCCCGAGCCTATACCCTGGACGTGGCCGGCACTCGAAGACCATTGCTGGCCCCCAAGCAAACCCTTGGCCTGGCTTACTTAACTCAGCGGAAACCTTAACTCAACAAAATAACTCTATGCAATGAAAGGTCATAAAACAATCGAACTGATAAAATCTGGCCAAAAAGGCAACTCGAGTCTCAAAATAGAATATTTATATATATATACATAGATGAGAGACTCAATACTAACTGATTGACTGTCTATGAAGCCTCTATAATACTGAGATGGATGTTGGGACAGACCCCGCAACATCCTAATAAAACAAAACTAGGAAAAAACGAAATAACAGAGTCTTCCAGAATGCACCACTGACTCTGGAGTGCTCAGCTGGATCAACGGCGTGCTAGATGCTGATCCTGGGTACCTGCGTCTGCATCATAATAAGATGCAGGCCAACTGGCATCAGTACATGGAATGTACGAGTATGCGAGCTGGACAGCTAAACAACAACTTAAGCTTGAAAGGGATACAAAAGAGAACTTACCTTGGCTTTATTCAACTCATGAGTAACTGAACTCAATATAAAGCAATAAGACACATGCAATATATAAAGCTTGTAAAGCTATTTAAAACATGACGTCAAAAATCATATTTATAATATCATAAAAATACCATGCTCCCTCTCAAAGTCTACTTGTGCAATGCATGAATGAAGTCTCATACCCCCATCCATACTAAGCAGAACCCTTCGAGAAACCATGCAATTTCTACTGTGGGAGTTTCTCTAACCGACAACCACTACTAGGAGCCTAAGTGGTGATACATCATCTTGCCCATGCTGCCAGAACTGTTCTATACTTTGCCGTCATATAGAACTACTTTAACTTTAACTTAGTGGATCCACTAGCTTAACTTACGTGATCATCTAAAAAGTATGACCCGTTAAATCCCATGTTGGCTACATCATTCTTATAGAGGGTTGAGTTAATATGAACTCGCGTCCCCAATTCGGTGCTCAAGACTACTCCCAAAAATACTTTGGCTCATAAGTGTTTTAAACACATATTTCATTAGTTTGAATTAATTGCTCAAACTACCCTCTTAAAAGAGGTAATTGCTCTTGAAAACTCTTTATAAAAAGAATATATCAAAACCATATTTTAATATGATCATTGATGACTCGGGAAGTCATACTGCATAAACATTAATGGTATATCTAGAGACCATATTGTTTAAACATTGATGACATACTCGGTTGTCATACTAATCATGTTTTAGAAACTCTTTCGCAAAACTCATATTTTCCTTAAAAAGAGATAGTACTCAAACTGCTCAAAACTCTTTTGGAAAATCTCAGTTTCCTCTCATCTTAAATGTGAAAACATTTATAAACTTCTTTGGGAATACTTAGTTCCCTAATAACTTTTGAGAAATGAACTTGACTCTATACTCTTTACTTAACTTGAAACTCTATACTCTTTACCTAACTTGAAACTCTATACTCTTTACTTAACTTGAAACTCTATACTCTTTACTTAACTTGAAACTTGAGCCTTAAAACGAAGTTAAAACGTTCAATAAAGACTCTTGAAAAACTTTAAAGACTTGTTTTGACTTACCTCTTAACTTCTAAGCTTGACTCTAACTTCACTTGACTTTGATCCTAACTTTCCTCGAATTGGATAACGGATTCAAGGGTAATGATCTTATGTTTATGGATGAGTTCTTGATGTTTAGATGTACCTTAGAGTGTTGAAAACAACTATAAAACATAGGTACATTACCAAGGAACATGTATGAAAAAGTGGGGAAGGAATGGGAAAGATTGGCGTCCTTGGCACTCTGAGAGGCGCGGGGCGCCAGCCTTCAGACTTCAGAGGGGCCTGCTGGGCGCTCTGCAAGGCGTGCCGCCCCAAGGGGGAAACTTCAGAACCCCTGTTAGGGCGCGCTGGCTAGCGCGACGCCCCAGCCTTTTCCCCCGAAAAATCCGACTTTTCTCCTTTGTTTTTCCAACTCTAAACCTTCTTAACTTCAAAGATTCCAGCCCCAAACACTTAGAATCATAAAACCCCCTTAATATACAATAGATTCAACTCGAAATCACAACCGGAAACATGCACCAAGCCAACAAGAAACTTCAACAACACAACCCCAACTTCAACAAACACAACCAATTTTTTTCTCGAAATTAAAACGAGTTTGGCGTGTCGGGGAATGAACCAACCCAACACTATGATCTCACATACCTTAATAGGTATCACCCCCGATGAAATCCACGACGATCTCTACGAACCTTGCTTCTTCTTCTCTTTCTCCTCTTCTTCTCATCTTCTCTCTCAAAGCCCTAACCCTCACTTTTTAAAAGGGAAAACTGATTTAAAATCAATCTAGACCCTTAATATAACCAAAATAAATGGTTAGGGAAAAGACCAAAATACTCTTACAAATTCGGACTAAATTGCTCTGTGCCAACAACCTAACTTCCAAAGGGGATAACTTACTCATACGAACTCGAAATCGAGCAAACTTAGTGGCGTTGGAAAGATCACTCCAAGAGCTTTCCAAACATAACTGTAAATACACCTAACTCATCTTGATCTAGGAGTTATGACTGTCTGAAGTTGACCAAAAACTCATTTTTTTTCCATACTTGGCTAAATTTCTAGATATTAAATTCTTTCCAAAAATGACTATTTCCAATTCTAAGCTTCTTAATAGCTATTTCAAATTGCCGGATATTACAGAGACTACCAATTTAGTGACTTTCATCACTTATCATGGTGTAAGGCAAATATGCATGCCATGTGGAAACCATCTTTTGGGAAACTACCAACACTTGGCAATTAGTAGCCAAGTTATACATTTGTACTTTAGCTTACTACTATAAATAGCTACTACATTTACAAATGAAGATATATAGATTGAAAGACATTACTTTCTCCGTTGTTCTCCTTTTTAAGTGTATTAATCTTAAGTTTGTTAAGTAATTATTTTATAACATGTTATCAGCACGAGACTCTGCCAACTTAAGCTACTTTAAATAGGTAAAAAGGGTAAGAATTTTATTTTTCTAAAAAATGTCTAATATTTCTAAACTTGAATTTGTTGCCTTGGATATATCGGGCAAAGGATACTCATCATGGATACTAGACGTTGTAATCCACCTGGATGCGATGGGTCTGGTAGACACCATCAAATATAATAATCAGGCATCGAGCCAAGATCGGGCTAAAGCTATGATATTTCTGTGCCACCATCTTGACGAGGGGTTGAAAATGCAATACCTCACTATTAAAAAACCCCTTATACTTGAAACGACCCCAAAAATGCCCGAAAATGTGCTTCGGAAACACCTATAATTGTAATTTCCATATATCTCAAAATCCGTGCATGATTTCGGAAATCCGACTTCATATTCTTGTTTAGGGGATCAAATTGAGTGGGAAATGGGTCTAACCCAAATTTTA
>JAJOOR010001230.1:0-51611 GCA_036250505.1 Solanum acaule
AATAAGGATATATATATATATATATATATATATATATATATATATAATTATTTTATATTTAATAAATAAAAGGAAAGTGACACAACTATTCCGAATGTTTCTTAAAAGTTGCATCCCTTTAGATTTATAAAAGGGCTCTGTTTCAATAGAAAGGAAGAGTGTTTCCTTCCTTCTCTTTCTTCTTCTTCTCTAAAAAGTTCATGCAACAAAGATTTGTTGATTGGATATTCTTCTACGAATAAAAAGAGATGTTGACTGAAGATTCTTCTATGAACATTGAGAACTTATCTTTAACAGGTACGATTGTAGATTGTGACTTTATAAGGTGTATTTCGTCTTTGTATGTGATTGCACTTTGTGAAACAAATTCAACAATCCTCCAAACTATGTGATTGAGTAGATGCTTTAATCTTTTTGCGTTAGAATCTCATTAAAATCCCCTACAACTAGCCACAGATAGTCAATCAAATTAGAAATATTTTTAAAACTATCCGATAGTTTTAAACGATCAACATAGGTCGTACTGCATAAATAGCAGTGAACCAATAAGTAGTTTTTCTATGGAATACCTGAATCATAGCATGAATTTCCCGAGGAAACTACTTTTTTCCTTGTGACTGTAATGAAGTTGGAAAGCCAAAGCATGACAAGATCACATGATATACCCTGAGCAGAACCTCCTAGTAATCGTCAAAATAAAAATCAGTTATAATGCTGAGGTGGTTATCTATTTTTGTTTCCAGAAGAGTGACCATGCAAGAGTTATGTTTTTAATAAGTTTTTAAAAGCTCCTTTTAAAATTGTCATTATTTACCCCACGAGTGTTGCACACTATGAAACTAGTAGGTTGATTCATAGGAAAGCATAGTGAGAGAGGGAATTCAGCATTGTCCATCATAGGGAATTTTAACTCTGTTTCATTGTTGGGACCATTACCACAACATATTTGGTCAGTGCACTGCTCATTGCTGGCCTTAGATCGAAAGAGCACTTCATTAGAGCCAATGGACAGTTGTGGATATATTTTTTGTCCTCATCCTCCAAGAATATCATAAGGGCTGCATTTTTAAGTTTGACATTTCAGTGAATGAGGTCCTTTTTAGTAGGCGTCCCCCTTCCCCAGAGGCGTATTAAGGGGGGGTCACTGGGTTCACGTGAACCCATGGTCCCCTCTCGAGATCATATATAGTAGTGTTATATTTTTAAAAAATATTAAAATATAAATGTGTGAACCCACACATGAAATATCACATAATGCAATTATGACTGGGTGCACCTCTCTCCGCGAGGTTAGAAATTTGAATTTTATATTTATCTTGTTTTATTTTTCTTTCTAAAATTATATAACACTTCTCTAAGTGGTAATTGGCAATTAATTTTAGACCTATAATTTTAAAATTTTAACAATTTTCAGTAGTTAAAACCTAAATGTCGAACCGATTAAATTTATATCATAGATCAACCTTTTTATAAAGGTGCACCATCATCTCAAAATCTTGGATACGCCTCTGCCTTCCTCTCCTAGTTGTCGTGCTGCTAGTGGAGCGATATTTCTGGGATTTGGTATTATGGTAGGGTGATTTTGTTGCACTGCTATCTGAAACCATGGAAAAAAGAAGAAGATTGTCGTTGACTAACTCTTGTGGGGCGTAGAAAGGAGTTCGGACTGAGTTGTTCATGTTGGTGTAAGGATTGAAGTGGTGTGGAAGATTTCATAGAGTTTCCATGATTTGGATGAAGAATGAAGTAACTAAAGGGGGTAATGGGTCTAGAACATTGGTCAACCATATGTGGTTCACAAAGTGCTCCATCATAATTTTCATCCCTTCCGATATCAATTGAGCGAGGAAGTTTTGGTTTTGTAAGATGATCATCGTCTCCACCCTATTTATGCCCATGGCGAAGATGATTGCTTGTCCCTGCAGGCTCATCTTTAGCCGGGACTGGGATGGTGGAGAGGATGAACTAGTTGTGTAGCAAATAACAGTGGGTGTTGATTTATTTGATGGGGGGATGGGAGGAATGTTGTTCATACTGGGTTGAAGAATTTCGGAGGTCGGGAAAGTGGAGAGAGTTGGATTTTTCGGTGAAGAGGAATGGAGGTCCTGAACATTGTCTTTGCTTGTGGTATTAATGGAATTAGAGTGTATGTAATCTTGTGACGATTACATATCTTTATAAGATGATATGCTTGAAAAGTTATTGGCTGAAAGTTGTGTGAGCGCAGGTGGAAGAATTATTGCTTGGTAAATCATTAATGCAAATTTGCATTGCCACTTGGCCGTTGGGGGTGGCCAAGTGTAGAAGCTGATTGTTTATTGGCGAAGTAGTATATATTTCCGTCTCAACCCTAGGTTTTCCTAGATATTTTTTAAAAATGGTGGGCCCATAAGGGGTTGTTAAAATAATAGGGTTTCGTTGGGGGTCTGACACGTCGAAAACACCAGGTATATTATCAAAACTATCCCTCTTAGTTTGTGTCGAAGGACTATTCTTGTTTCTAATTACATTGATAGGTCCAGAGCTAATGAATTATTGTTGGAGCTACCATACGTGGAAGAAGTGATAGGGTCCTTCAATTTGTTAAGGGCTTGAAATTTATTATTGCGTTGGAATTGGTAAATAATATTGCTGGGATTTAAATTAAGATTATCTGAATTTTCATGGACTTTAGGCCTGAAACTAGCTATTGTGTTGTTGATATCAATAGCAGTATGAGAAACAGAACGACTCCCGTATTCAAAAGATAAAAAATTGTTTTTGGAATTAGAAAGGTTACTTGAGTCGGCCGCAATTTTTTCATTAATACCTGGTGAGCTTAAGTGGATCGTATTAGTTGTAGATTAATGAATGACTGTGAAACCTCTGAATTTGCAATATTTTTTAGTAAACTTTACCATTTGCCATTCCTCTATGGCTTTTTACCATTCGTATCGTCTCGGGAGCTGGATGGTGTTGTTGGCGCTTTGCGGTACATGCGTCTTCCAATTGTGTGGCCTTATCAGCCGCATTTCGTGCATAAGAAGCCTTCACCTTCGTAGACGGTGCTCTATTTATGGCTACCAATATGTATGCAGCTTATAATCGAATCCTCTATTGGGATCTAAACGCAAAGTCTTGCATACCTGCCTCGTAGGGTAGAGCTTGTATAAGCATCAATTTTTAGTAGTCTACCAATAGAGTTTTCAATCCTTTTTAGTAGAATTCCATCGTAGAATTCAATTGGTAATTGTGGAAGTCTCACCCATACAACTGAGTATGTAAGTGTGGCCTTCTCAGGGATGAAGTTTGGTGTCCATCTTTGGATCGAGAGAAAGTGGTTGTCTATAAATCAAGGACCATTCTGTAGAACTTTGTTCATATTTTCTTCCTTTGAAAACTTAGCTATGAAGTAGTTTGACCCCAAATTGTCGAGAGGGAATTGCTCCATGGGGTTCCATAACTTTTGTATTTTTTCTCTCAAGTATTGATGAGTGATTTGTTTACCTAGGAGCTTAATGATGAGGGAGTGTTTTCAAGGTGCGTACAATCTGTCGTTGTCTACCTCGGAAAGGAAAATGGTTTTAATGCCATTAGTGGCTTTATCTAGTTTTTCATGATTAATTTGGACAGTTGGTGCATTAACACCAGCTAGATCGCTGCACTCCTCCATGCTTAAATCAGCCATATGCTCATATTCCATCAATTTTGTCTGGAAGCTCTCTCTTGTGGGGATCTAAATCAATATATCGGGTGGCTTTGGAGGAATATTATCGATGATTACATTTATGACATTACTGTTCATAGTAGAGATAATTATTTGACTCTTTTCAGCTTCAATATTATTTACCTTCATTGCTCAATTAAATAGAGAATAATTTCTTAAGAGAAATAAAATATGCATAAACCATTTCAATTTTTACTTCATTGTTTCATTTTTATTAGAGGGCCTAAAAATTCCTATTTCAAAATTGCTCATTTTAATTCTTATCTTTCATTGTTCATTATTTTTACTTATGTGAACAAAATATACATGTTAAGCTTTTTGTTTTTTTTAAATGGCGGCGATGTTCTCAAGAAGGGGCGGATCTATAAGGCCCGTGGGGTGCCACACCACCCACAAGATTCGACGAAAACTCTCTCTCTTTCTCTCTCTCTATATATATATATTAAACAAGCCACCTAGTGAATCAAAGCACTCCGTGGTGCCAGTGGCAAACAGGGGCGGAGCCACCTTGTAAGAAGGGATCCAAACCCCCTTCGGCGGAAAATTATATTATTTATACATGATTCAAATAATTTTATATGTATATATAGTAGATGTCGAACCCCCTTCGGCTACTTCATGTGTCTGTTTCTACAGATTTTGAACCCCTTATTGAAAATTTTCGCTCCGCCTCTGGTGGCAAATGGTCATATATAATCTGGGTGGAGATCTCGGGATTAAATCCTGGTGAATGCTTTTTTTTAAAAAAAAAATTGACAGCACAACAAAAAAATTGAATCCCGCTGAATGCTTCTAACAATTCTTTTCTTTTCTTTCTTTGTTTCTAAATTCTAATTGTTATATTGATTTATTATAAAGTATTACTCGTAATAAATAATTATTTTTGATTAATTTAATTTATTAAATTTTGACTTTTCTTTATAACTTATTAGTTAATATTTATTAAAAGATATAAAAGCTAAAAAGAAAAGTTTTTTCTCTCTTCAAACCGAAGAAAACCATGTTGGTATTCTTCTCCAAATATCAACCTCCCTCGCCCAATCGCCCCGCTGCTACTTTTTCCTCCATCTAGATTTGAGTTACCAATTCGATACTTTCACAATTCATATGTGAGGTGCTAATTCCAAATTCTTCAACTTGCAAGGAATTTGTGATTTGACAAAGGCATTGAATGAGAGTTTGAGACAGATTTTGTGGAAACTTATTCACTTGTTTATTTACTTGTGAAGTTGACTCTAATTTTACATGTTGATACGATAACTGTGAAGATCGAGGGCATTTCCATTCACAAAGAACATAAAAATGAAGTGTGGAATAACGTTGATCATCAATCTTTAAGTAATTATTGAATGTGTTACATAGAGCGTAATGTATTTGTAAATGTAAATAATGATGTCATCATTGACCGTTTTCAGAATATGAAAACTCATCGAGGTCAATTTTAATTGAATGATGAATATTTTATGACATTAGTAATATTACTGAAAGTTTTAACTTTGTGATCTTAGTCGAATGCGGGGTGTGAATTTGTAGTATGCATAATACATAAATTATGATCTTATTACTGTTCATATTTTGTTGTTTGACTTGTCCTATAGACTGAAAAGACCAATAATTCAATTCGAAGCCTAAATTGATTTAATCGATAAATTTATTTGGCACCCAGTGATTTTAAATCCTGGATCCGCCTCTGTTCTCAAGCGATGGTAATAGTACATTTTGCATACCCTAGAAATCCTTTGATCTTTGTCACAATGTACATTTTCAACTTCCTTCATAAATTGATTGTTTTTAAAAAAAAAAAATGTAATTTAGTGCGAATTTTTTTAAAATTATTTTATTTAATAGGGCTAATAAGGCTTGGTTCTAAGTAAAATAGAATTTTTACTTAATTTATAAAAAAAATCATTCTAAATTTACTGTTTTACGGACAAATTTCCTAATATAGTATAGTAGAAAACAAAATAGAGATGAATTGATCAATAAGAATTGGGGTGGAATGTTACGTTCAAGGCCGGTCAAGGACATCGGATCGGAAACAAAAAAAAACAGAGATGGATTGTAGTTTAGATTGCAATAGAATATTACAACTCTTTTTCAAATGTTCAATAAAATGAGTGTTCAAATTTTGATTCATTCAGAGAAGAAAGGTGGAGTTTGTTGGAGAAAATTGTGAATGAAGACACAATCTCCAGAGCTGCTACAATTACAATGATATGGAAGAAATACGCAGGGTTTGGGTTTCTTTACCCTCATCATCTTCTAAAATCTTCTACACTTTCAGTTTTAAGTAATGCTATAAATCCAGTTCCCATAAAGCTTCAACATTATTCTTCTTCGCCTTTGCTTCCAGTCAATGTCCAAGTCATTCATGCCAAGAAAATCAAAGATGGGTCTGCTCGCGACTTACCTATCAGTAACTACGTTTTAAATCTTTACACAAAAAGTAACCATTTAACCTCTGCACAGAAGCTGTTTGATGAAATTACTCAAAAAGATGTTCGAACGTGGACGATACTCATATCGGGTTTTTCTCAATTTGGGTTTAACGGAAATGCATTATCGTTGTTCATTAAGATGCGAAAAGAGGGTATTGTTATTCCTAATGAGTTCACTTTATCTAGTGTTTTCAAGTGTTGTTATAGTGTTAGTAACGGGCTTAGATTAGGAAAGTCCATACATGGCTGGATTGTCGTTACTGCTGCAGTTGATTTGGATGTTGCTTTGGAGAATGCCATACTTGATCTTTATGTTAAATGTGAGTCTTTGGATTATGCTAAACGCTTCTTTGAACGGATGAGTGATAAAAACGCGGTATCTTGGAATATAATGCTGGTAGGATATCTCGGTACAGATGATATGGAGACAAGTGTCAAACTTTTTAAAATAATGCCTGAAAAAGATGTTTCCAGTTGGAATACAATCATTGATGGACTTTTGCAACATGGGTTTGATAGGGATGCCCTTAAGCTCCTACGTCAAATGACCTTAGATGGGACTTCTTTTAACAATGTTACGTTTTCTATATCATCAGCGTTGATGTCTTCGCTTAGAAATCTTGAATTAGGAAGGCAAATCCATGGTAAAGTGATGAGGTTGTCAATGTACAAAGACACGCTTGTAAGGGCCTCGTTAATTTTTATGTACAGCAAATGTGGTCAGATGGAGAAGGCTTCTAGGATTTTCCAAGAATTCCATCAAGGTATTGTTGAAGTACAACATTCACATTCTGTTCCATGGAGTACAATTATATCAGGTTATATTCACAATAGCATGCTGAAAGATGCTTTACAAGTCTTTAGCTCCATGGTACGTGATCAATTGGAAGTTGATGTGTTTACACTGTCAAGCATTCTTAGTGCTTCTGCAAGTAGTGGGCTTTTGGAACTTGGCTGGCAGATTCATGGCTATGTCCAAAAGCTTGGACACATATGTGACATATTTTTTATTTCAGCAATTATTGACATGTATGCCAAATGTGGAAAGTTAGATTCTGCTCTGTTGTTTTTTGAGCAAACCCAAACTCGGAATATTGTGGTATGGACTACTATGATAAACAGTTATGCTATACATGGAAAAGGATCTGATGCTGTTCAGCTATTTGAGCTTATGCTGAATCATAGGATTGCACCAAATGAAGTAAGTTTCATTAGTGTTTTAACTGCGTGTGGTCATGCAGGTTTGGTGAAAGAAGGATGCAAGTATTTTAGGTTGATGAAACAAGTTTATGGCATCAAGCCTGGTGTTGAACATTTCTTTTGTATGGTTGATCTTTTTGGCCGAGCAGGTTGTTTAGATGAGGCTTATGATTTCATTCATGAGAAGGGCATCTCTAACATGTCTGAAGTTTGGAAGGTACTCTTATCTTCTTGCTTGGTGCACAAAAATGTAAAGATGGCAAGACATGTTTCTGAAAAATTGCTACAACTTCAGCCAAGTGAACACAGTCCTTACATTCTGTTGTCAAATACTTGTTCAGAGCATGAAAATTGGGATGAAGCATCAAAATTAAGGGGTTTGATGCAGGAAAGGAAAGTTATGAAGCATCCGGGTCAATCATGGACTTAGTTAATGAATGAAACCAAGAATTTCACATGGTTGTTATGAGGAAAAAATCAGCAACTATGTTAAAGATTTATCGAAACAACCTTCCGTGCAACTGAAGACACGCACCTCTGAGAGCGCGATAAGTTTGGGAATGTGAGATGCAGAAGAGGAAGAGAAGAGCAGGCACATATGGATACAGCTTCGGATCACCAGATGTATCATTTGCAGCCCCTGTTATGACTTTGATCATGTTACTATTTATTTTTTTGAGTGACCAAGAACAGCAATTGATCAGTTATGACTTTGTGGAATATGTAGTCACAGTTGCCTCAGATTGTTGGACTAACTTCTACTGACATAGCAGAATCTAATTAGAGGTGATTACATATCCAGTGGAATCCCACAAGAGGGGTCTGGAGAGGGTAGAATGCAAGTGGGGTCTGGAGAGGGTAGAATGTACGCAGACCTTACTACTACCTTGTGGATTATGTTTGAAATAGTATGAAGATCATGTGACTATGCTTTCTGTTTAAAATGTTGTGCCTTTAAGTTCCAGTAGTCGTATTTGTGGAACCTTTATATCCACTAGAGTAACTTCTCTTTGGGGACAGTTCGTAACCGGGTGTCTTTTACTATTCTTAGTTTTCAACAGTAAAACATGCTCATGTCCATTTACATTAGCACCAATGATATCCAGAAACCATATTGATGAATGTCTTCTTTTCCAGGTAGCAACTCTCAGGTTTCTCCACCTCATTGGAAATTCAATGTTCTAAATACATACATGTGTATAGCTTTTCACGAACTATAATTTATAGATGATGTTATTGTGTCTTTTCACTACCAGGCGATGCTGTTAAAAGAGGATGCCCATGAAGATTTAAATTGAACATGAAGGGTTAGATATTCACAATTATGTGCAGTAAGTCATTTCTACGAAATCGGTACTTCAATTTCTAATTTCTATTGAGAAATCTCTTATTCTCCTGTATGAAGATGTTAATATATTTGGAACTAGCATTTTATTTGATGTCTACATTCACAACCCATGTAAAATTAACCCAAGAGTTGACCTTTACTTGTACAAGACTCTGTATTTGCCACCCTAAATGGATTGTATCACTTTTATATGACGCTCAAAGAACTTCTCAACTTGAGTTTTAAAGTGCAAAAATTTGGTATAAGCCTCATTTTTGTAAGGGAAAAGGGTCAAATATGCCCCTAAACTATTCGAAAAGGTCTAAATATACCCTCCGTTTAAAGTTTGGCTTACTCATGCCCTCGCCGTCCAACTTTTCGCCCATATATGCCCTTGTAGACGTTAGTTGCTTTGCTGTACATATCCAGCTCATTTTCCATTTCTTTAAATGTCACATGGAATTGCCATGTCATTTTGACCTTACCACATGACATTTATAAGAAAATGGAAAGGGATCAATTATGTCCCTAAAATATTCGGACCCATAAACACCTAATCCAACCCATAAATCAACCCCCCTTTTAAATAAACTACCAGACTCGTTTTCAACAATTTTGTTAAATTTTTTTTTTTTTCGATAAATCTCGAAAATGAGTAATTGATTAATAAAAAATATGAAAAAAAATATAAAACTAACACCAAAAATTCACAAATAAATATTGTAACCTTAAATTCAACAATTTCAACAATATTTTTTTTTAAAAAAAAATCGGTAACTCCTGAAAATGAGTAATTGATTAATACAAAATATGAAAAAAAATATAAAATTAACGCCAAAAAATCACAAATAAATATAGTAACCTCAAATTCAACAATTTTTTTTAATTTTTATTTTTTTCGGTAAATCCTGAAAATGAGTAATTTATTAATAAAAAATATGAAAAAAAATATAAAATTTACACCAAAAATTCACAAATAAATATAGTAACCTTAAATTCAACAATTTCAACAATTTTTTAAAATTTTTATTTTTTTCGGTAAATCCCGAAAATGAGTAATTTATTAATAAAAATAAGAAAAATCTGAAAAAAAATATATAAAATATACGCCAAAAATTCAACAATAAATAGAGTAACCTTAAATTCAACAATTTCGACAATTTTTTATTTTTTATTTTTTCGATAAATCCCGAAAAGTAATTGATAAATAAAAAATAGGAAAAATATTACAAAAATATAAAACTAAAAAAATTGTTGAAATTGTTGAATTTAAGGTTACTATATTTATTTAGGAATTTTTGGCATTAATTTTATATTTGTTTCATATTTTTCCTATTTTTTATTAATCAATTACTCATTTTCGGGATTTACCAAAAAAAAATAAAAATAAAAATAAAATGTTGAAATTGTTGAATTTAAGGTTACTATATTTATTTGTGAATTTTTGGCGTAAATTTTATATTTTTTTCATATTTTTCTTTTTTTTTATTAATAAATTACTCATTTTCAGGATTTGCCGAAAAAAATAAAAATTAAAAAAAATTGTTGAAATTGTTGAATTTAAGGTTACTATATTTTTTTGTGAATTTTTGGCGTTAATTTTATATTTTTTTCATACTTTTCATATTTTTTATTAATCAATTGCTCATTTTCGGGATTTGCTGAAAAAAATTATTAAAATTGTTGAATTTAAGGTTACTATATTTATTTGTAAATTTTTAGGGTTAATTTTATATTTTTTTTCATATTTTTCCTATTTTTTATTAATCAATTACTCATTTTCAGGATTTATTGAAAAAAAATAAAAATTAAACAATTTTTTTGAAAACGGGTTGTATAGTTTATTTAAAAGGGGGGTTGATTTATGGGTCCAAATTTTTTAGGGGCATAATTGATCCCTTTCCATTTTCTTATAAATGTCATGTGGTAAGGTCAAAATGACACGGCAATTCCATGTGGCATTTAAAGAAATGAAAAATGAGCTGGATATGTCCAGCAGACCAACTAACGTCTACAAGGGCATATATGGGCGAAAAGTTGGACGGCGAGGGCATGACCGAGACAAACTTTAAACGGAGGGCATATTTAGACCTTTTCGAATAGTTTAGGGGCATATTTGACCCTTTTCCCTTTTTGTAACTCATAGGAAATAACCATGTAAATTAGCTAAAGTCATCAATGAAAGAAACATAATAACAAAATTTATTGCTAGACAATTGTTGAGAAGGATCCCATACATAAGTGTGGATCAATTCAAGAGGATAAGGAATGCTAGAACTGAAAATAAAAAATGGCTACTTATGACTCTTCCCATATGAATTGGATTATTGGAGTTCATATTGCATTATGTTTATCTTTTGTGTATTCAACAATGAATAAAGATATATCATTATGGAATACTCCTAATTATTAAAAGTAAACAGTAAAAAAGCTGAAACCAAAGTAGAAAGAAGATAAAGGTAGAAAAAATAAATAGTACCAAGGAGGATAAGAAACGTTCATTGTCCACTTATTTAAAAGTGATTCGATCAATGCAATAAGCTACAAATAAAAAACAACTTCTTGCTTATGCTATTCAAAACAAAAAAGAAAGAATTTATATTTCCCTTGGACAGAAGACCAGCCAATTTTCTCTTCAGTTGTTTCAACTCTTCGATCCCTATATAAATATCCTTCTCGTAATTTTTTGTCTTTTCTTTGAGTAAGCTAAAATCCTCACTCTAACTCAAAATATTAACCCTACATGAAAGATTCTTTGCCATAAAACATCAGAGTTAGGAGAAAAAAGTTATTATGAAATCATAATTACGAATATTTACACGGAATAAGGTTTTGGAAGAGGCATATCCTTGATGATTCCACACAAGACATCATTGTCTGGCATGTTATATTCATCTTTCAAATCTCTTTTTGGAGAAAGGGCGCTAAAGTAAAGTTGTTGCCCCAAGTATTGTCTTTCCACTGAGTTGGATCTCAGGTTCCAAAGACCAGCATTATCAAGAGTGGTCATTATGGCTGCCCATGAGTTGGGATAAACTTGGATGGTATTCCTGGATACTGCATCAAGCAAATTGTAGTTCTTCCTCTTCTCTGGGGTCCATTTTCCAGGTTCAATCCTGCATGCACAAGGTAATTTAATTATATTACTATTGTAATACCCATGATTTCAACTTAACAAGTTCAATTTTGAATATTCCAGCATAATACTCATAATTAAAGGTACTCACGCAACAGTGAAGAAGGAGTATCCGGCCAAGTGAAAAGATTGTACACTCTTTTCATGGTTCTCAAAGATGATCTCCACAAAGTTACGGTAAGTGACTTTAACTACATTGGGTGCGAGGGTGATCTTCTCTTCTGCTTTCCCAGCTGGAGGTTCATATTCATCCTTCATAAGGTCATATTTGAAGATCTTATCTTCAACACCATAGTATTCAGCCAACTTAATTGGGGTTGTAGGGTTCACATGTGAGACACCATTGATGGCATATCGGAGCTTTCCGTCCACTGTCCCGGCTGTATTCACAAGTTTGATGGTGCGTGTAATGTTGATTTGGCCGTAGTGGTATGATCCTTGTGGATTAGGTCTAGCTGCACTTGCCGTTAAATTCCAACGGAAAGAGCGAAATTGGTTGAGTGACCAAGCCCAACCAATTGGGGCTTTTGGCAACTCTGGTGAGGCAGGGCCATTGCCATTAGTGTAACGGATTATGGATGTAGCAGTGTGGGGTTCCTTGGTGAATCGCGTAGAGGCCACAAGGAGGTAATCCTTGGGATCTTTATCAGCAGTCACTAAGACAGAGACGCATTGTCCCAAGTGAATATCTAGTGAATCATACATGTTTTGCACAACGTGAGATCCTTCCATTTCCACCAATTTCATGGTATGCCCTTGGATTCTAACATTGATGGAATCCTTCATACCAGCATTACAAAACCTATACCTATATGTCTTTCCAGGGGTCATAGAGAACATTGGCTCATCTTTTCCATCGCCTTTTCCACCTTTTCCATTGATGATTATTCCATCAGGTCTTCCCATCGAGCGCCCACTGTCCAAAAACTTTCTCAATTGAGTATGACTTTTGGTGTACCAATCACTTACCAAGACAAAGAACTCATCGGCAGGGTTAATATCAAAGGGGATGGGAATCAATGCACGACTATGGACACTTATTCCACCATATCCACCAGCTGCTCGATGCAAAGCTGTGGTGGGGTAGTAAAAAAAGCTTCCAATTTGATCCTTAACCTGGAAATGGTATGTGAAATTGCTCCCTGGAGGAATGGGACAATTGGTGCCAAGGGTGCCTTCTTGCCAAGAGTTTTTCCTCTGTTGGATGCCATTCCATGTGAAAAGGAATGGCTCATCCAACTGGTTGAAGACATTGACAACAATGTTATTATTGGATGTGCCATTGATTATAGGTCCTGGAAATTTATCATTGATCAAAATAACTTGCTGAGGAACACCAAGAGGAGAGATGGTACCATAAGTCACTTTCCATTCAAAGGTCAAAATAGGATCTCCTCCTTTCACTAGTGATGTTGAAAGACACAACACTATCAACACAAGACCAAATCTCAACTTTTCCATCTTATCTTTTCCTTTTTTCTATTTTTTTCTCAGTTTAATTTTAATAGAAACAATAAAATGAGTTTCTATTGATAAAAAAGACAATCAAAGAAATGATTGTGCATTATGTTGAGAGTGACTAACTTAACTTTTTATTTATTAAGTGGTATGTGAGGTTGTTTGGAGATGTAAGATAAGTGATTGATTGTTGGCCAAACAAAAATATCCGTAAAAGTTTCAACACTCATCCGCATGCATCGTTTGCTCAATGGTTTTTGCAATTGTTTGTTATTACATATAATAATAAAAAATTGTGAAGTTCCACTTATTTTTAAAGAAAAAAAAAACACCATATGTTATGAATATATTGAAGTGCGCATTCTTTTTTTAGACAAATAAAAGTAAAAGTTATAGTTCATTCCTTTCTGAATGATTGATGCATCATTCATTAGAACTCTTCTTAATATTCAAATTTTGGCACATAATTTCAATTTGTTATTTAAATTGGATTCAAATGGCAAGATAATATTTTTTTACCCTTAAATATGTATCTGTCTATTTTAATATCCTACAAGGATACATTAGAAAAAATAAAGTACCTAATTTCTTTTAAAATAGTCACTCTACATCTATCCATCTATATCTATATTTATTTATATTATATTAAAATCATAACGGTCCTTGAAAAGGTTGATTGAACTTTTTGCCATTCATTAAAAGCCTCTACAAAATCTTCACAACTATAACCTAAATGAAACCAGTCCAACCTAACAATGCACAATTTAAACAGCTCATAGCTCAATGAAAACACTCCGACGATTTTAGATCAACAATACACAGGATAAAGCCATCAATCACAATTCCCTCACAAAAGCAATCACAAGCTCACCATGATAAAGATATGCAATACAATGAAATGCAATGCCAAGTATGGTGATGCATGCATGGCCTAGTGATACACATCTATCCACTGTCTCTCAGTCTGGGACACATGAGAGACTTATCAATATATGCATATGTCACGGCGTGCGACATAAACCTCGATAATAGAATTTGTCGTGACGTGCGACACATCCCTGGATAATAGAATTTGTTGCAGTGTGCGTCCCTCGATAATAGAATCCATCGTGGTGTGCGACACGTCCCTCGATAATAAAATTTGTCATGACGTGTGACACATCCCTTGAATCATAATATTCGTCGCGGCGTGTGACACATCCCTCAAAATGGTACATCCTCTTTAATTCCTTATTTTTCCTCAATTCACATAATACTTGCCACAACTATGTATAAGAATCAATGCAAATGACATGTCCACACAAATAATGTGGAGAGGATCATTTCCATAACAATGCACAATTCCCAACAACACAATCATGATACAATATCAATAATAAATCAATAAACCTTTCAAATTACTGCCAACACATCACACATCAAAAAGATATACATTGGTTATATTTCAAGTTATTTTTTCCGAATGTATCCTAATTTTTGGCCTAATTCTTCTTCTGATGATCGATTCAACCTCTGATCAAAAAGATATACCTTGGTTATATTTCATCTCTTCAAAAAATTTAGTAATGAGCATATAAAATTATGGAATGGATCTTATTTTAAAGCAAAAGTTCTACTACTCAAAACTTCCAAAAATCACAACGTTTCAACAACATTCCTAAACCAACTTCACAAACTAATCTAACATGACTTGGAGCAACTATAGAGAGTGGTAAAACAGAAATTTTATGAAAATTTTCTAAAATGACCTTCCGGGTCATTACAATTTTAAACCCCACTGACCATTAACTGAACTTATGTGGCACTGATAATGCTAAGTTGGAAAAATACGTGATCGCATGGTTTGACAACAAGTAAATAAGGTATTTTACATTAAAAATATTTAAATAATAATAATAAAGAAATCCTATTTTCCTCAACCATCCCCACCCCACCCCAATTTATGACCCTCTCTCCTCCGTTCCCAACCCTCTCTCTTCTCTTTTTCTTCATCTTCTTCTTGGAATTTCTCCCACCACACCCACCCTCCTCCTCCTCCTCCTCCTCATTCTCTTCTTCATCCACTTCCTCCTCAACCCACACTTCTCTTTCACTGCAAATCAACCGCTAACCCTAACCACTTCAATCTGCCCCTCTCCTAACCCTTTTAAATTTTAGTTTTTTAGTCTAAAAGTATTGAGATTATTATTCATGTTATTAGGATTAAAAAAAGAGGTCTAAGTATGGATTAACATGAAGGATGATGGTAGATATTGAAAAATTTAAAATTCCATTGATAAGTTAGAGAAAGCTTGAAAAATAACAAATGGGTCTTTGAATCTATGAAATTAATTCAAAATTGTGATTGGGGTTAGTTGAATTTGTGTTGTTGAACTTGTATTTGAATTTTCAAGTCAAATGGGAATTTTTTTTATCGATTTGACATGAATTTAGTGTTCAATTTGTGAGTAAATATGAAGAACATGCTTATTTGGAAATTTTTAGAAATTACAAAAGTGGCTTAATTGAATTTTTTTAATTTTTAACATTTAATTTCTTACGTGTCATTAAAAAGGACATGGAATTTCATGTGTAATCAATTGTACTTCACGCACACTAGTCAGATGAAAAAAGGGTTTAAAATGTTGTGTTCTAATGAGTTTAAGGATTTAGTTTACAAATTGATAAGTATGAAGGTCCAACTTACAAACGAAGCCAAGTACAGGAGTTTCCCAGGCCATTTCGCTTTTTTCTTTATTACAAAAAGAAGGATATATATACTTGGGCACCAAGTATATAGTATGTACATCTACTTTACAACACAAAGTATACTGCGTGAACATCCATATTACAACACAACGTATATTATGTATACATGCATATTACAACACAAATTATATTTATGTGGATATCCATTTTATAACATTTACATATTTTAAAAATAGATGAAAATTATAATAAGTCAGCATAGTTCATAGTATTTAAAAAGAGTTTGCCAAAAATACTGCAGTGCAAGGAAAAACTAATTTCTCCATTTGATTCTCCAAATAATACATTTGACTATTCACATGAAACAATAATTAATTCGAAATCTCTTTTGAAGCTACGCAATGCACTTCATGATTTTCCAAAAAATAATGAAGATGAATTAATTACAGGGTGAAAATCGTTTACACTCCCCAAGTTTTGGTTTAAAAATCAACCTTTTCCCCCTCAATTTTGAGAAATAATCATTCTCCTCCCTCTATTATATGGAAAATCTATTTTACCCTAATTATTTTTTATCCTCCATCTACATAACATCTTTTAATATTATATATATAATATTTATTTTTAATCTTTGTATTTATAGATTTTTATTTAAGTTCAATAGCATTATAATTTAAAAGTTTGTTGCGAAACCTAATGTTATTTTTTATGTTTCTTATTTTAATATTACATACATTAAAGTTTCACTTGTCTCTAAGACACAATACATTAACGCGGTCTTTAATTTTCCTCAGCTGATATCTATGTCCTCTAACTTATGTGCGCACATGCAGTTATTTAATTTTCTATTTAGTTGAACAAGTAGACACACCCGTCTTACACAAAGCATAATATATGTCTTACATAGAATAATACAATCAGTTTGAGTGTGTCACAATTCCAAAAATTAAAGTCATGATGTCAAACACCCCGAGAACCCCAAAATTGTGTGTAAGTCGTAATAAATAACACATATGAGACTTCTAAAGGGAAGTCAGGAAACGATAAGAATCAATAAAGAAGTTTCTAAAACCTGATAGCATAAGTATAAAGAGCATCTAATACATTTCTAGATTTTATAATACATCTTCAGTTTCAAAAGTAAATTAAAACTGTAAATGATAGATGGAGACCAATGACAATCTGAAAAGAAGGATTTCACCACAACTCTAAAATAAAAGAAATCACTAGATCTGATCAGCCGCTGCGAAGATCAATCTAACTAAGATCTGCATCAAAAGGACAAAAGAAGTAGGGGTGATGACAATCCACATGTACTCAGTAGGTTAGACCGATTGAGTATAATCAACTAATCAGACTTAAAATATAAACTATGAAAAGCTTCCACCTGCACGCTGAAAATTTTTATCCTGACATTGGTGCTGCCAATTTATATAATAACGGTGTGAATAAAGTAAACACAAAAGGGGTATAGATTATACTCAAATCAACATATAAACAAGTTACATAATACAACAAAGTTGATCAATGTGATGTAATGAGATGATAAAATGATGGAATGATGTGGTGGAACCAAGGTCGTCGCATAACCTGTCGTGTACACTTTGTAGAGCTTTAGCTTCCATACAAGGACCCATGGGGACTAGCAGTCCATATGCCAATCTCATTCTCAATAACTCATCAACTTGTCACCAAATTTGTGTCAAGAATATAAGTAAGGTGTCATATTTTCTTTCGACAAAAGATAGTATTTTTCCACTTTCTCATATTTCCATGAACAATGATATGTTGAATGATGATGAATGCATCACAATACATACAACACAAAGGTATTATCAGTTCATCAAGGATTTTAAATAACATAAAGTTATCAAACTAAACAAATCATGAAACATGACATCAAATGATAGGGATAGTGGAGGAAACCATTTGAAGTTAGTCTTTATTACTTAGACATGTATTTTTTCATTTTAAAATATTTCAAAGATCAACTCAAGCCCTTAACTCGGGCATCTCTATGTCCAATATAATGATAAGCCGCACAACCTCTCACCAGGGAAATTATTCAAATATAACAAGTTTCTAGCAACAATTAAAGGTGTCATACAACCCTCCACACAGGCTAAGCATCACATGAACTAAATAAGAAGGTCAACACTTACCAACCTCTAAAACTCATACTATAGTTCATTTCATAGTTGACTTCCTAAGAAACATCACTTACTCTTGTTATCTAGAAGAGGGATAGACAAACCTACCTTGAAGATCAAAATTTTCTTGAACAACTCTATCGAAGCCTCCACACACACTGTCACAATCCAAAGTATACTCTAAGCGTAACATGGTGTATAGACCCCCCAAAAGGCCCTACACAAGCCACTTAGCATACATCACACAAGATACTAGAAATAAAGATTTCAAAAGAAACAATTTTATATCATAAAAGAGTTTGATAAAGCAGAAGTCTAACATAGTCTCAACAAACCATCTATTACATCAAAAGGAGTTTGTTGGGATGTAGCCCATACACCACATACAAATGTCTAAGACCGAAGTAAAGAAAAGTGTCTCAATCCTCGGAACATGAAGACTCACCAATCTTCGAGTGACAAGGGATCAACTAGCCATGAGTATGAAAGGTAGGAGCGTCGGACCCTACATTAGTGAAATAATGTAGGCACAAGTAAGCGTTAGTACATGATATATACTAAGTGTGATAGCAATGCGTAAGAGTTATGAAATCATCCTAAAAATGACTTTACATGACATGCAATGACCAAGATAAATCATAAGATAAAATGTTTGAAAACATAGTTCATAATCATGGTCGATACAAGCTTAACATATTTAATACACTTGTGAGATACTTTGAAAGTAACCTTATTTCATTATTGTGGGATGTGTACCATTTAAACAACATAGACCATGTGAACTATAACATGAAATCTGATGTCTATCCCACAGTGAAAAGAAATGTCCTTACTTGCCAAGGTATGAACCATGAATCTGAGCTAAAGTGGATCCACTAGCTAGTGTCTATCTGAGACAAATCCTATGGTGGCACGTAGTTCTGTGACTTAGGGATTGCTACTATAGGTCCACGGATGCTAAACAAAAACCTTCATCCCTAAAGCCCACTCGGTGCTAAGTAAAATTCCACGAAATAGTCATTAATCATATTCATATTATCATCCATGGAAAGACACAATAAAGCAACCAATCCAAGTTAAAGTTATTTAGAATAGCTCCTATAAAACTTGATTCAACTTAGGTGAGAAAACCTTTCGACCTTATGAATCCTTATGTGAAAAAACATTTCACAATCATGATCTTAGTAGTATGTGAGAAAACCTTTCACAACAATAACAACATTGATACTTTACTCTCAAAGCATCCTCAAATCATCTACATCTCTTTCATAAAAGCATGCATGTCTTTATAAAAGTCATATATTGTCATGCCCCGAGCCTACACCCTGGATGTGGCAGGCACTCGAGAACCATTGTTGGCCGCAAGCGAACCCTTGGCCTGACTTACTTACTAAGCGGAAGACTTTACTCAAGATAAATACTTTTAAAACAAGTAAACTGAACTGCTCAAAATATAACGTAGAATGTAATAAATAACATTCACTGCCAAAGTGGCAACTCATGTCTCAACTTAAATAAAAAGGGAAGTAAAGACTCATGAACTAACATCACTAACTCTGTCTATGAAGCCTCTAAACAACTGAGATGGATGTCGGGACAAGACCCACGACATCCTAATGAACTAAAATACTGAAAGCCATAAAAAGGATCCTACGAAAAGCTAGGAGGCTCACCAACTGACTCTGAGTGCTCAACTGGATCAACGAGGCATTGGATACTAATCCTGATTACCTGTATATGCATCATAATAAGATGCAGAACAACTGGCATCAGTACATTGAATATATGAGTATGCGAGTTGGAATGCTAAACATAACTTAAGCTTGAAAAGAATCTGAAAGAAACACTTACCTTGGATTTACTCAACTCCTGAATAACTTAACTCACTATAAAGCAATAAAGATATGCAATAAATAGAAAGCTTGTAAAATAGTGGAAAACAACTTAGTTCGTTAAAGAAAATGCAATAACAAACTCAACTTTACTCATATAATAAAGTAATATAGTTTATGTGGGAGTTTCTCTAACCGACAACCACCACTCTGAGCATAAGTGGTGTACAACGTCTTGCCCATGCTGCCGGAAATGTCCTCTACTTTGCCGCCATTTAGAACGCCTTAACTAAGTGGATCCACTAGTCTATGCTAAAAGAATCTTAATGAGTCATCTAAAAAGTATGATCCTTTACTACCCATGATGGCTACATGGTTTATGGAGACGTGTTATGTGAACTCAAACTCGTCCCCATATCGGTGCTCAATACTACTCCCAAAATATACTTAGTCCATATGTTTGGAAAAACAAAACTTTTTCTTTGGTTTGAGATAATTACTCGAAAACTTAGCTTAAAAGCTCTTTTGGATATCTCAGTTTCCTTTCTTGCTCAAATGTGAAAACATTTTAACTCTTGGGAATACTTAGTTCCCGAATAATCTTTGAAGAATGAACTTTACTCTTACTCTTTACTGAAAACTAGCTTAGAGGCTCTTTTAGAAATATTAGTTTTCTTTCTTGTTTAAATGTGAAAACATTTACTCTTTGGGAATACATAGTCCCGATATACTCTTTTGAAGAAATGCACTGTAAACGTTACTCTTTACTCAACTCAAAATTCAAGTCTTAAAACAAAGTTAGAACATTTGTAAAAGACTTTTGGAAAATTTTATGAACTTCTCTTAACTTGACTCTTGACTTGACTATTAACTTTCCTTGAATTGAATTATGGATTCAAGGATTGTGATTTGTGATAGGAAAGATCTCATGATGTTTAGGAATGATTTTAGATAGCTAAACATGAGAAATGATCAAGAAATCACTGCCAGGAAACTAGTCCGCAACGCGGAGCTGTATTTAAATTTTGGTCGCGAAAATACATTTTGAGGCAGAACGGTGCATGACCGCTCCATGACGCGAAGGATTTTATCCCAAATCTGGGGAGCAGGTCCGCGATGCGAATCCAGTGCCCAGATTTGCCCAACTAATTTTCTTCTTCGTTTTCCAGCCCCAATTCACCCTAACTCGATTCTTTTTAGATATAGATACCCAAAAATTGTACCTAAGAACCTAAATCCAACCAACTCGATAATTTGACGTAATGATCTTAGAAACTTCTCAATCTTAGCCCAACTTAAGAACAACATCAAATTCAAGAATACATATCAAGAACATCAACTTTTAAACTCTTTTAGGACCAATTTACGCTGAAATAAACATGATTGGCACGTGGGTGAACGAACCCAACGCTATGAAAGACTCACATACCTCGTAAGGATCACCCCTTGATGAAATCCACGGCCTAGCTTCAAGAACGACAAACCTTGCTCTTTCTCCTCTTTTCTCCTCTTGCATTCTTTCTCCAAAAACCCTAGCGTAAATTTCCAATTGTCTAAACTAAACCAATTCAGTTTAGACCTCAATTTAATTGCTAAATACGAATTAACTTAATTGGGTGGTGAAAAGACCATAATGC
Organism: Solanum acaule; assembly: GCA_036250505.1. Lineage (NCBI taxonomy): Eukaryota > Viridiplantae > Streptophyta > Magnoliopsida > Solanales > Solanaceae > Solanum > Solanum acaule. The sequence goes on from JAJOOR010001230.1 coordinate 21,573, forward strand.
CCTTCTAAAATCCGGATTGGAGTTTCCTTATTTGAACATCCCAACTTCAAATGGACATATCTCAGTCATACGAACTCGGAATCGCGCAACTTGGTGGCGTTGGAAAGATAATTCCAAAATCTTTCCTACGGTATCTGGAAGCACACCTAAGTCATCCTGAACTAGGAGTTATGGTCGTTTGAATTTGACCAAAAACCCAAACTTAACATAACTTAAGAAATATTCCAGATTTTTCATTCTTTCCGAAAACAACTCTTTCTAATTCTAGTTCTTTCAAAAAGTGAGGTGTTACATATATAATAGTTCATAAGCTTCATCATGTATTCATATCTTATGAATTCAACTAAAGATCATGTAATTACTTCAATTCATGCATTAAAAGATAGAAAACAAACAATTGAATCATAATTGGAAAGAACCCGTGATTGAATAAAACCCTAACTTTGAATTGAGAACCTAACTTGTAAAATTGGAAGATCTTTTAGGAAACCTATGGAGGAAAGGACTCCATAGGTGAATACTAAGATACCTTAGCGATCAAGGCACAATAGCTATGGTGAATTGAAAATCTTGAAGTGAAACCCTAACTTCTTCTTCCTTAGTTTTAGAGAGAACTTTGGGGATGAACTTGGAGGAAAATTTATGATTTAGGAGAATGATTTAGAATGGGCAGTTTTAGAACTTAAATCACTTATATAGGGCTTCAAATAGGAGTTAAAACGACATAGCTCTGGTATTAAAGTACATAGGGAAACGACCAAAATAACATTGACTTAAAAGCTGACGAGTGACTTATATGGATCCCTAAACGGTCCATATAACTTACCACTGGCCATTTAGGGATCCGTACAGGTGACCCCAATTCCTGGCAGCCTTAAACAGCCGGGCCATTCCCTAAACGGGTTATGGACCCTTTTCACAAGCCGTTAGGTTTCCTCGAAGGGTGCATGGTCAGTTTTAGGCCTATTGACCTGCTCGTTAATCCACTTTACCCTTTTCAAAGTTCGAGGTGTTACACCCACAATCATCGAAATGATCCCCAACTATAAATAGTGGAAAGAGTTCATCAAAAAGAGTCCAATGATACCCATATTGATAGGACTAGAAATAGGGGGTAAAATATTCTAAAAGTCTCTTAAAAATTGGGAATGGTAAAATTAGAATTTTATTTGATAAACATGTTCTACAAGTAAAAAGGAATTGGTGGTTGAGAAAAACATATTAAAATTGAGCAAGAACCGAGTTTCAAATCAAGAAATTACCAATTTTTTCAACTTGGTGGGGGGGGGGGGGAATAAAATACTGTTAGAAACGAGAAATTTTGGAAAAACTTTTTCAAAATCAGTTTACCCATAATACAAGGACCTTAAATTCTGAAAATCAATGAAAATCGATTTCAAATTGACGTTTAAATCAACAATTTTTTATTTCTCTACTTTGAAGTTTAAAATCTCCACTTTGTGGATAGAAATCATGAAATATGAAAGAGATATTATTGGGAAAAGACTAAAATAGGGTTAGAAATACGTACGTAATGATTGTGAAAGAAAAACGCATCAAAAATTGCCTCAAATTGACGTTTCTAGCTCACACAATATCAAAATACGATACACGTACGAATTGATATTTAACTCCGTGATTTCACATATAAGCCCATTTTCCGTCGCTAAAAGTCTATTTTCCATCGCTAAAAGTGTGCACCAACAACCTTTAAAATATTTTTTTGACCATCGAAACTCATTCGAAACCCTACAAACACAAAACAATAGTGCAAATTTATCATAAAACATATTTCGGAATCAATGGTATCGTCTGATTTCAAAAGAAAAGTTTTTTATGATAGAAATACCCCTTCCGAACTCATTTAGGCCCAAATATCAACTTTTAACCTAAAATATCTAAATCACAACCTAAGGTCTCGAGACTCTAACCGACCACCCTACTAGGCCGAACTCAACATTTCAGACTCAATCAAACTAATATAATCCCATCCAACACTCGGATCACGAAATTGTGACTAAAATCAACTATTTCAATATAACTCAACTCAAAAGGCTCAAATCCACCAAAATCTCAACTGATCACATTGGGGACCACACTAACCATTTCTGGAACACATAATAAGCATGAAACGCCAAGGGGAAGGGAAAAATGTCATTTCACACATCAAAGTAATTTCTCAAAAAATTGGACATTATAGAGTGTATCTCATATGAATTGTCATGTAGAATGTTGCTCCCCAGTATACACGCAAGTGTATGTGGTCGCGCAAGTAATACAAATTCTTTAAGAAACGAGTTATCGTTCCCAAGGGACTTATGATCAATTTATATTTAACACTTAATTCTACAAATAAAAGTAAAAGTAACCTTTTCAAGAGTTGATGATTGATTGTTAACTACTACTAATTATGAACTAGATGAGAGTAACTGATTGTGAACGACTTTAATATGTTGTTTCAAGCAAGTTAGAAGAAATTCCAGGGATGCAACATATACTGAATATTATGTATCATATTATTGGCTTAGAATTAATTTTAGTTGTCAAGTTACTGGTTTATAGGGTTAATTGTATGAGTTGGGCAACACACCTTTAATCACCTACTCCAGTTAGCTATCTAACTACATCTTTGAGCGGGGATAAATAGACTAACTGGCGAACATTTATATTTCATCCTATTTCGTAACCAAACAAGTTGTTCGTCCGGGCGTCACTCCTAAACAAAAATCACCTCAATCTAATGGGTCGATCGAGCTCTCTATATTCTCTGGTCTATCTAATCCCTTCTCTCTCGATTTTAAGATTAAACAATGTATTTATCTTATGGTGATCAAGCAAAAAATACTAAAACAAGAATATATAAGTAACTTATAATGACAACCAATAATTAATTCACAAAGCCTTTAATAATCAACAATCCATCCGTAGCTACAGCCCCAGAACTAGGGCGTTTAGCCACTCATGCTATTAGAAAACCACAAAATACAATTGTTCATGCGATTTCTGAAAAATAGAAGAGTTTAGAAGATCAAAATCTATTTCAAAAGACGAATCTTGCTCTTGCACACCAAAATAATGTTGAACCCTAACAATGGAGTCCTGAGGGTCTATTTATAATAGTTAGGAACAATAAAGTCGAATTCTACTTCAACTAGGAGTCCTTTTTAAATCAACTTTCGCCAAAACTCTGCACAAGACTGGGGCATCGCGCCCAAATCGCGCCTGGAAGGCTGGCGCACCGTGCTACCAGTGCGCCCAAATGTGGTTTCAGTCAACTAGAGCTTGGCGCATCGCACCCTTGTTGCACCAGTGATGCTGGGGCACCGCGCCTGATCTTTAAATGACAACCTCAATGAATGACTCTTCTCAAATAATTCTGGGCTAATGCAATATCATAGAGACAAGACAAACAAGATTAAGCACCAAACATGTTTCGTGAATGCCCTCAACACTTTAAGTATAGCCTTTCTTTCACACCAACAACAATGCATTCCAATCATAAGGCTATTTTTTATTTTATAAAAGTCACTCACACTCACAAATGAAGTTTTCACATATCCTAACATGCCATAAGCTTGCCCTTGGTGTACTTTAATTTTCACAAAGTGACTCATAGAATCAAGAGGACTTTCATTCGGTTGTAATGTTGGCTTTAGGTAAGGGAGGATACATTTGGGTAAAATTAGTGACTCATCCTCCCTAATGCACAAGTTTTGTTGTCCTTGCTAACATTCACAACTATTTCTCCCCCTTTGATTTCCCCATTAGATGTTTTCCAATTGAATTTAACACCTTGCCTTCACTTTCACTTGAGCCCTCTTTTTGCACACACCTCCTTTTCTCTCCTCTTTATTTATATAATTTTTAAATTTTTTCTTTACAGTTAACAATAGCCACCCTCAGCCTATCGATTTTACTCGAATTAAGGTGCACGTTGTCCTTGTAAGGACCAGGGCCATTCACAAACTTTTAGGACTTATGGGGTTTCAGTTGTCTACCTCTCTCTTTCTTCTCCACAAAACAAAACATTTCCACCCTATTCATTTTAACCGAAGTTATCATTTTCTTCAACTCAACATAGTGCATTAAGGATTACTTTGGGATCAAACTAATGGTATCAATAAAAAGGGATTCGGCTCAATTCAATGGGTTAGAACAAAATCAAGGCTACACGGCTCAATGAGGCTAAGCTAGGGATATTTTATTTGGAGGCACATAAGGAAATTCAAACTTGGCTATTCAAAGAAACGCCTCAATCATATTCTATAATTTACACAAGTTACTCCTTAGGCACACTTGAGGTAGGTTCTAGATGTTATTCGATACAAAAACTAAGCAAAAATTCTCCACACATGGCATCACAACACACATAAGGACCCAATACTTGTAGCATGCTCACATAAATTGCATTACAGTGTTTCCCACACATTTAAGCCCATATTCTTTATTTTCCATTTAGAGTCAAGATAAAGAGATTATGTTTGTTTCCAAGGTCACCATTTAAATATTGCAATCAAAGTGTTACCACCCATGACGTCTAGCTAATTATCAAGACAAGATTTCAAAGTGCCAAAGAGGTTGGTTTCATACTTCTACTCCTAATGACTAATTTTCCCTTAAGACAGTCGTCATCCATCCATCATCGAGAAACGTCACTCCTAGACGACTCTAAGACTCAATAAATCAATAAAACTAGTCCTAATCGGTTCAATGGGACTACCCTTGGGAAAAGAATCGAAAACAAAATGCGAAGAACCCTCCTAAAAAATTAAAAGACTCGATAAAGCAATAAACTATGTACAATAAAGTTCAACTTCCACCCCACACTTAAACAAAACACTGTCCTCAGTGTGCAAAATAAAACAAAGTGCAAAGGTAAAAGAGAAATCCCTGTCGGCCTCTAGGCCACGTGCTTCATATCAGCGGGTTGCCACATTAGTGGCAAATTCCATAGCCATCCAGGCTGCATTACCATCCCCTTCACCTGCATCAGTATCATCAACTCTTGAAAATGTTACTTTTACTTTTATTTGTAGAATTAAGTGTTAAATATAAATTGATCATAAGTTCCTTGGGAACGAAACTCGTTTCTTAAAGAATCTATATTACTTGTGTGACCACGTACACTTGTGTGTATACTGGGTAGCCCCAAAATTCACCAGCAAACCCTTCATTAAATGGTATATTAGCACCACTCTCTCCCTAGTGACATAAGTCGTATGCTTACACGGTAGTAAGGTGCTACACACAATTTTTAACCAAATGCGAGCCTCCAAATTGAAGTGACCATAGTGAAGAGTCAAATGATGTCCCGTGTCTCTAACCCTATCCCACCGCACAACAGAATTCACCCCACACAAAGTATGCCTAATATCATGATAAGGTGGTCTTTCAGTCATAGCCATAAAATCAGCATTGTCACAATTTGGAGTACCCAAAAATTCATTCAGTGCTTCGACAGAAATCTCACCCAACTATCCCTAATGAACCCTTTATTTATCTCAACATGATGTGTATTCCAATTCGCATAAAATTCACGAACTAAGCTTAAATTGCACTCACCTTGATCCATGAAGACATATTGGAGTTCCAAAGCATTGATTTTGGCGAAAATGTTGGGAAGTTATTGTCGCAATCGCCCCTCATCTACATACTCATCACCTAATTACTTGGATTCTTGTTGACATTCGTACCAATCCTTTCCATAGTGCATGATAGCTTGCCCGCCGAATTTTTGGGGCAGCAAATTTTTGGGTTCCCGACTAGAACTTCCGGCAACCGCTCCTTTCCTACTCCTCTTAGTACCCTAACCACTAGCAATATTCTTACCCTTAGGAGCTATCTTTACACCCAACAATGGAAGAATATAAGAAGAGAAAAACAAAAAAAATGGGGAAAAAGGAGGTGGGGGGTCGGGTAGGCAGTGGGGTGGGTGGGTTTGGAGAGTTTTGAAACTTTGTAGGTTAGAATGGGTTTAAGGGTGTTTAGAGTTGAGGGAAAGGGAAGGGAAGAAGGTTTTGGTTGGGATTAATGGAGGAATTTGGGATTTTGGGAAAGAAAAGAAGTGGAGAAGAAGAAGAAGAAATTTTGGGTTTAGAGAGAATTTGGGGGAGGGAATGGTTTAGAGAGAGAGAATTTAGAAAAGTGGGTTTATTTGGGTAGGTGGAGGAGTTAAAAGGTTGGATTTTTAGTGGGTTCCACGAATTCCCAAGAATTTTCCTAAAAAATTTTACTCACCCAAGTCGGGGGCGGCGCGCCCAAATCACGCTTGAAGCATGAGGCGACGCGCTGCCAGTGCGCCCAAAATGTGTAGCAGTCGCTCGCCCTTGGCGCTGCGCGCCCGTGTTGCACCACCCTAGTGTTGCAGTGCGCCCATTATGCACCTGCCATTGGCATTCTATGAGGGGCCTGGTAAGATGATGGCGCGTTGCACTGCCAGTTCGCCAAAAAGAGGCCCAGTAAGTTAGCATTGGCGTGGTGCGCCATAATTGCACCCAAACTGCATTTTTCAATATATTTCCTCTATTTTCGGGTGATTCCTCCTCTTATGACCTGCACATAAATCAAACAATGTGACATTATAATGGTGGGTTGCCTCCCACCCAGCGCCTTAGTTTTGGTCGTGGCACGACTCATCTTTTTAGTATTTTTCTTTATAATTTCTAAAGTACTATCTAAATAACAAACTAAGAAAATAAAAACTCTACACCTAGAAATTTGAAACTAAGCTAAAATTTCAAAATTAAGCAAAACTACTACCTATTACATATCATTCACGGGTTGCCTCCCGTGTAACGCTTGATTTAACGTCGCGGCACGACGCAGCTTGGATCATTCATCATTTAGCTCAAGAGCCTCCCGATCATGATCCGAGTCCACACCAAAGTAGTGTTTCACCCTTTGCCCATTTACCAAGAACGTAGGTCCAGTTTCACCTTTAAGTTCAACAACCCCATGTTGTGTCATTCTTACCACTTCGAAAGGACCACTCCATTTAGACCATAGTTTTTCGGGGAATAATCTCAATCTAGAGTTAAAGAGTAGTACATTTTCTCCCGGAGTGAAAGTTCGAGCAACTATGTGCTTGTCATGCCACCTCTTCATTTTTTCTTTGTAAAGCTTGGCATTCTTATATGCATGGAGCCTAAACTCCTCAAGTTCATGCAACTGATTCACTCTCTTTCTACTTGCCAGCTCGGGGTCTAAGTTCAACTTCTTAATTGCCCAATAAGCTTTCTGTTCTAATTCCGCCGGAATATGACATGCTTTTCCAAATACTATGTGATTGGGAGAAGTCCCTATAGGTGTCTTATACGCAGTCCTATATGCCTACAACACATCACCTAACTTTTCAAACCAATCCTTTCTCTGCGCATTCACCATTTTCTGCAAAATTTGTTTCACCTCTCTATTTGAAACCTCCACTTGGCCACTCGTTTGAGGATGGTAAGCTGTAGCAACTTTTATGCTGAATACCATACTTAGCAAGAAGGTTTTTTACTAGATGATTAATGAAATGCTTACCTACATCACTTATGATTGCCCTTGGAGTGCCAAAGCGAGTGAAGATGTGCTTCTTGATGAACTTTATCACCACCCTTGAATCATTCGAAGGAAGAGCGACAGCCTCAACCCATTTAATCACATAATCCACAGCCACAAGAATGTATTGGTTTCCACTAGATAGAGGGAAGGGACCCATGAAGTCAATACCCCACACATCAAAGATTTCCACCTCCAAAATGTTACTAAGCGGCATCTCATGTCTTCTTGAAATGGTACCCAACCTTTGACATTTATCGCAACCCTTCACAAAAGCAATAGAATATTTAAATAATGAGGGCCAAAAGAAACCAGATTGTAGTACCTTATGAGCAGTGCACTCTCCTCTATGGTGACCTCCATATGGGCTAGCATGACAACTTTCGAGCACTTTGTGAACCTCAGACTCCGGAATGCATCTTCTTACTACCCGGTCCACACCTTGCTTGAACAAGAATGGTTCATCCTAGATATAGAACTTAGCATCATGATTGAGCTTTTTATTTTGTTGGGTGGTTGCACCCGGAGGATAATTTACACTTACCATCAAATTCACAATGTCTGCATACCATGGCACTTGAGAGATATCTAATGCCATTAATTGTTCATCCGGAAACTCTTTCCGGATTCGCTCACCTTCATTCACATGGGAAAAATCTTCCAACCTGGACAAGTGATCCGCTATCTGATTTTCAGTACCTTTCCTATCTTTGATCTCAATGTCAAATTCTTGGAGAAGCAGTATTCACTGAATCAGCCTTGGTTTAGCATCCTTCTTGTTAAATAGGTACCTAATAGCTGCATGGTGAGTAAAAACAATCACTTTAGTACCTACCAAATACGATCTAAACTTGTCGAAGGCGAACACTAGAGCCAGCATATCCCTCTCAGTCACTATGTAATTAGCTTGTGTAGAGTCAAGGGTCTTGCTTGCATAATAGATCGAGTGGAACACTTTATTCTTTCTTTGTCCCAACACTGTACCCACTGCTACGTCGCTTGTATCACACATGAGTTCAAATGGTAATTCCCAATTAGGAGCAATTAAGATGGGAGCTTCAATTAAGTTCCTCTTCAACATCTCAAAATCTTTTAAGCACATCTCATCAAAGTCAAACTTCACCTCCTTCTCCAAGAGACTGCACATAGGTCTTGCAATCTTGGAAAAATCCTTGATGAATCGCCTGTAAAATCCTGCATAACCAAGAAAACTACGCACCCCTTTTACATAAATGGGAGGGGGCAATTTTTCAATAACTTTTGCCTTGGCCTTATCAACCTCTAAACCATACTTAGACACCTTGTGTCCTAGCACTATCCCCTCTCTAACCAAAAAATGACACTTTTCTCAGTTTAGAACTAAGTTAGTGTCCTCACATCTAGCAAGTACTTTATTAAGATTTCAGAGATATACCTCAAAAGACTTCCCAAAGACGGATAAATTATTTATGAACACCTCTACAAAGTCTTCCACCATATCATGAAAAATGGCCATCATACACCTTTGAAAAGTTGTCGGTGCATTGCAAAGTCCGAATGGCATGCATTTGAAAGCATAAGTACCATAAGGACAAGTGAACGTGGTCTTTTCCTGATCCTCGGGGGCAATTAAGATCTGGTTGTAACCGAAATACCCATCTAAGAAACAATAGTACTCTTGCCCTGCTAGTCGGTCAAGCATATGATCAATTAAGGGAATGGGGTAGTGATCTTTCCGGGTAGCATCATTTAGTTTTCGGTAATCCATGCAAATTTTCCATCCGGTCAATGTTCTAGTAGGAATCAACTCATTCTTTTCGATCCTTACCATTGTCATACCCCCCTTCTTGGGAACACATTGTACCGGACATACCCACTTACTATCAGAGATCAGGTACACAATTCCAGCATCTAGCCACTTTATTACCTCTTTTCTCACCACTTATTTCTTCAAAGGATTTAGTCGACGTTGATGTTGTGCACTTGGTTTGTGATCCTCTTCCATGTAGATTCTGTGCATACATAATGCTGGACTAATCCCATGAATGTCAGCCATTTACCATCCAATAACTTTCTTTCTCCGCTTTAGGATCCTCAATGTCGCTCCAACCTGTATTTCAGACAACTCTGCAGAAAGTATAACATGCAAAGTTTCATTAGTACCCAAAAATGCATACCTGAGGTGTGCCGGCAGTGTTTTCAGTTCCAATTTTGGGGTTTCCTCAATGGAGGGTTTGGGTGGTGTCTCTAACTCACGCTCTAATGGTTCCACTCTCCGCTTGTGAGGCTCCACAAGTGCCAGATTTAGACATGTTTCTATCTCTTGAGCCTCAGTGTCTTCAACTCTCTTATGACCTATTAACACTCTTTCTAAGGGGTCTTCGGGCACAACTAATTGTGACTCTACTATGCGATCAACCACAATAATAGCAGACAACTCTTCATAAATAGAAGGCAATTTTAGAGCGTGGTAAACATCAAATACCTCTACTTTATCATGTGCCATCATGGTTAATTGACCAGCTGCTACATCAATCAATGCCCTACCTGTGGCCAAGAAAGGACGTCCCAAAATGAATGGAACTTCAGGATCGGGTTCAAAGTCTAAGACCACAAAATCTATCAGAAAAATCAATGAACCTATTTGCACTAACACATCTTCTACCACCCCCTCTGGCCTAGCAATGGATCTATCAGCAAGTTGGAGAATAACAGTGGTTCGCTTTGGATTACCCAACCCAAGCTTTAGATACAAAGATAAGGGCATCAAATTTATGCTTGCCCCCAAATCACACAACCCTCGGGCATGAACACTTTGTCCAATTGTAATCCGGATCTTTTAACTTTTTAGGCAGTCTGTTTTGGATCCTTGAGCTACACTCCTCAGTAAGTGCTACAGTTTCATATTCTATGAGCCTTCTCTTACTAGCCACAATGTCCTTCACGTATTTAGCATACTTCGGGATACCCTACAAAATGTCAACCAAAGGTAGATTAATGTGAACCTGTTTAAGGAGAAAGAGAAACTTACCGAAGCATTCATCTTCATTCTGCTTTTTCAGCCTTTGTGGAAATGGAGGTGGTAATTTCTTTTGAGGAACGAGTACCTCAACATTGGAGCTTTTTACTACCTCTTCCACCTTATTTTCTTTGTTACTTACCTCAGTGTCTCTCTTCTTTAGAGCAAGTTCCTTTAATTGCAGCCCACTTCTAGTACTTAACGCATGCAATTGCTTTGGGTTGGATTCAGTATCACTGGGAAGCCCACCTTAGGGACGCAAGTTCAAAGAATTATCTAGTTGCGCAACTTGTTTCTCTAAACTCATTTGGGACATTTGGATGTTTCTAATGTTCTCATCCTGCTTATCTATTCTAGCATTTAATTTGGTCCCTATTTCAGTCATGAGCTTTTGGAGTAGCTCTTCATTGGTCATCCCCTCTTTTGGTGCACTAGGATTTGAGCCTTGGTTAGGATTGTAGTATTGTTACCCATCCCCTTGAGAACGGTATTGGTTAACCCCTTGTGCCTGATTTTGGCTTTGGTTCCCACCCCATGAGAAGTTATGAAGGTTCTTCCAACTAGGGTTGTAAGTGTTACCATAATTTTGTTGCGCTCCACCCCTTTGTGCATTACCTACATAGTTTATGAAATCCGGGTTTGCCTCGCATTGCTCGGTTTCATGAGTTTCACTACCATATACCTCACACCAATTTATTGCCTATTGTACTACATTTACCGGTGCCTGATTTAGAGCCATTTGTTTAAAATGTAAGGCCATGCTATGTTGCATTGTATCTAATTTGGCATTTATGGCAGTAGCTTAGTCTACATCTAAAATCCCTGCAGCCTTTTGGGTTGGGGTTCTAGACATTTCCCCCTCATACCCTTGGTTCCCTTCATAAAGTTTATCGAGTAAGGCAAAGAACTCTTCACTTGTTATGGATAGGGCCTATCCACCTGCTGCACTATTAAGAAGAGCACGAGCATTATAGTCTAAACCCTCAAAGAAAGTGTGAGCAAGTACCTCATTGGTTTGCATGTGGTGTGGGCAAGCATTCAACATTTGTTTGAAACGCGCCCATGCTTGGTACATGTCATCCCCTTGCTTTTGAACAAAGTTTATTATCTCACCCCTCAGCTTAGCGGTTTTCTTGGATGGGAAAAATCGACTCAGGAACTTCTTCGCTAAATCATCCCAAGTAGTGATGGAGTTTGGTGGCTCAGAGTCTAACCAACGCCTTGCAGCTCCTAACAATGAGTATGAGAACAAAGTCAACCTTACATAGTCTGGTGCGACTCCAATTGGGATGTATGTATTGGTAATGTCTATGAAAGTCCTAAGATGATCAAATCCTCATGGGGGAGACCAGTGAATTACCCATTAGAATAGAGGATCTGTACCATGCTCTGCTTTAGGTCAAATCTACCCCCCGGTGGAGGTTTCCTAATACTAGATGCCAAATTGGCTGTGAGTGGGACTGCCACATCACAGACTGGTCTTGCGGGTACGACAGGCGGTACTCCTTGGTTATTCAAATTTCCTTAGTTATTCGGGTTCCTTTGGTTATTCTCATTTTCCGAGTTATTCAAGTTGTCTTGATTATCATCATCATCAATGTTTCCCAGAAGACCTAACCCCAATTCTCCATGTCGTCCTTGATTCACCATTTTCCTGCGATGGCGTAAAACTCTTTCAGGTTCATTGTAAGGTTCGACAAGATCTCCTTTCTGAGCCAGACCTAAAAATCAAATGCCTGCAATCAACAAGCTAAGATCAAGTAATTAATATCTAAATAATTTAATTGTAGACTTAAGAAGATTGAATATAAATCAATTTCTAAGTACCCGAAAGTAGCGCCACAAACTTGTTGCTCCCTAGTATACACACAAGTGTACGTGGTCGCACAAGTAATATAGATTCTTTAAGAAACGAGTTATCGTTCCCAAGGGACTTATGATCAATTTATATTTAACACTTAATTCTACAAATAAAGGTAAAAGTAACCTTTTCAAGAGTTGATGATTGATTGTTAACTACTACTCCCTCCGTCCCATTTTATGTGGCAACATTTGACCGGGAATGGAGTTTAAGAAATAAATGAAGACTTTGAAATGTTACCAAATTGCCCTTTAAAAAGTAGACTCATTTTTCTCTCTCCTCATAAATGTATTGGAGTATTATTTTTAAGATTAAGTGGGACCAATAAGGGTAAAAGAGGAATTGTACCTTTAAATACTTACCATATAAGGAAATGTGACATTCTTTTTGGGACTGACCAAAAAGGAAATGGTGCCACATAAAATGGGATAGAGGAAGTACTAATTATGAACTAAATGAGAGTAACTGATAGTGAACGACTTTAATATGATGTTTCAAGCAAGTTAAAAGAAATTCCAAGGATGCAGCATATACTGAATATTATGTATCATATTATTGGCTTAGAATTAATTTCAGTTGTCAAGTTACTGGTTTATAGGGTTAATTGTATGAGTCGGGCTACACACCTCTAGTCGCCTACTCCAGTTAGCTATCTAACTTCATCGTTGAGCGGGGATAAATAGACTAACTGGCGAGCATTTATATTTCATCCTATTTCGTAATCAAGCAAGTTGTTCGTCCGGGCGTCACTCCTAAACACAAATCACCTCAATCTAATTGGTCGATCGAGCTCTCTATATTCTCTGGTCTATCTAATCCCTCCTCTCTCGATTTTAAGATTAGACAATGTATTTATCTTATGGTGATCAAGCACAAAATACTAAAACAAGAATATAGAAGTAACTTATAATGACAACCAAGAATTAATTCACAAAGCTTTTAATAATAAACAATCCATTCATAGCTACAGCCCCAGAACTAGGGCGTTTAGCCACTCATACTATTAGAAAACCACAAAATACAATTATTCATGCGATTTTCGAAAAATAGAAGAGTTTAGAAGATCAAAACCTATTTCAAAAGATGAATCTTGCTCTTGCACACCAAAATAATGTCGAACCCTAACAATGGAGTCCTGAGGGTTTATTTATAATAGTTAGGAACAATAGAGTCGAATTCTACTTCAACTAGGAGTCCTTTTTAAATCAACTTTCGCCAAAAGTCTGCACAAGACTGGGGCATCGCGCCCAAATCGCGCCTGGAGGCTGGCATGCCACGCTGCCAGTGTACCCAAATGTGGTTTCAGTCAACTAGAGCTTAGCGCGTCGCGCCAGTGGTGCTGGGGTATCGCGCCTGATCTTTGCTCCTGGCATCGCTTTTCATCTTGAACTCTTTTTTCTTCCTTGACTCAATCACTTCCATTAGGAACCCTGCAAAATTTCTAATCATGTATGTTAGTATGCAATCATCGCAATCTTAAGCTAAAATATGCTAGTTAGATTAGTGAATATCCTAAAGCTTACGTTAAAGATGGGTAATTTGTATTAATTGGGCATATGAATATGCTAAAGATCATAGAACATGTGTGTCTAATTAATCAAATTTATAAAAGTTTAAGTGTCTACTTGTGCGCATCCAAAGTTGGAGGGCATAAATGACAACTGAAACCAAGTTAAAAGGAAAAATTTATGTAACTATGCATATCTCTTATTCTGTATTATCTATGTAGATAAGCAAATTTTGATTTCCATTAATGAACAAATATTTTCTAAATTATTAAAAAACTATTTACAATATAAATAATATTATAAAACATGAATAATATAAAACAAGTAATATAAACAAGAGATGTGGAGATTATAATGTAAAAATTATCTTATTCAAATGTCTTCAAGACTCAAGTGATCTTACAATGGTGAATGATAACCATATTTTATAGGTTGCTAAATCAGTCCAAAAGCTACTATATTAAATGCCCAAATTAATAGATACATTATTATCCAAATGATTCATAGAACCTAGGAAATATGTATGCATGAATGTAAGTAGTTCATGTATTAAGTAAATGGGCAATCCACTAATTCAGTGGATTTATTAAAAAAAGAGAAAAGACATAAAGTGACACCTGAACTTATCTCGAATTTTCAAAAAGACACCTTAATTATGCGGGCGTCCTATTACCCCACTAAACAATTTTTAATTGATAGTATTACATCATTTTTGTCCACCTTACATAGAGAATGTGTGCACTCTCTCAAAGAGAGTGAACAAACTAAAATAACTAATATAATTTAATTTTTACAAGTATTTTATTATAAAATATATTTTCTTATTATTTTAACTTTTTTTCCTTATTATTTTTTCTCCTTTTTTCTTCAAAAATTCATTGTCATCTCCATTGAAGCTTCTCACTTTCAATGTCACCATTTTTACCACAACTTCACCTTCCTTTTTTTACTACTATTAGTTTTACTCTCTTTAATTTTAAAACTTAATCTAAATATTTTCTTACATTTTGAACAATTTGATAAACCCATTAGATTTCAATATGATTAGGAGGTATCAATTTTCAGGGAATTTATTGATTCTTTTAAAATTATCATTTCTAAAGTTATATGAAAAGGAGTAATTGACAATACCTTCAAAATTTTAAATTTTCTTAGAAAAATAATTAGTTTTGTTATCAATAATTCAATAAAATGTTTTTTTTATTTATAAAAAATGAAATCAAATATATCTTTCATTTTTATTAATTCCTTTTTATGCATCAAAATATGTTTATAAGGTTATTACATTATAGATTTCGTTAAAATAAGTCGCATTATTTTTTTAATTTTGTTCATTTATTTCATTATAGAACGACATCAAATTGTATACTCAATCAATAATTTTACCTTTTTTTAGACCAATTTTATATTATTTTAATAAAAAAATGTTTTATAGATTAAAAAAATAAAAACATTAATATGATTTTATTAAAAGAAGTAGAAAAAACAAAAAAAACTGATAATGTAGGAAAAAGAGAAAAAATGATTATTTTTCAAAATTGATGAAAAAGTTTGATTTTTAAAGTAAAATTCGAAGGTATAAATAATTGGCATAATACATAAACATGCCTTTATATTTTGACTTCAACTCATATTTATGCTCTCCAATTTTAAGTGCGTACAAGTAGACACTTAAACTTGTATAATATTCAATATATAAACACATACGTCCTACGTGATACTCTACACGACAATTTGCGTCCAACGTGTGTTATGTCACATAGGATCCATAAATCTACTTGTTCAACTTTATATAAATATAAGTGTCTACTTGTGCATACTCGATCATGAAAGATATAAATATGAATGAGACCCAGTTAAAAAACAAATTTATGTATGATGGCTAAATAATTTATGGCCCTTAGTTAATATACTAGAAAACAAAAGGAGAGATGTAGAAGGTAGGGATGTGTGGGGTGGGGGACAGGAAGTTGAATGGGTAACAAATGGAATAATTAGGAAAGGTCACATCAATGTCACGAGACAAGTTTAATTCCCTCAACCTCCCACTTTCTTCCATCAGAAAACCCTCAAATGCTCCCTTCCCATATATATGACATGAAATGAATACACAAATATTAAACAACTCTCTGACTTTGCTTTTATTACACTCTCTTCTTTCTCTTTCGGCCCGCCTCCGAAGCCTCTTCTCTTGGGCGACTTCACTCCTACTCTATTTTTTTAAAAAGAAATAACTATTAACGGTAATAAATATAAATATTCATAAAAAATGATAAATTTTTTATCGATATTAGTTAATTATCATTAGATATAATATAAATATAGACTTTAGGAACATTTATAAAGAGTGTTAAATGTCGCTAAAAATACATGTGTAACAATAATTAAGATGTTGTCATTAATTAATTGCCGTTATAGATCCTTTTTGGTGCAGGACTCATCGATACACTACTCATGGATCATTTGTTTTGCAAATAAACCGTGGAGCTTTATATCGACATTAATATAATATGGAGAGAATTAAAATAATAATATATAATATTTGTTTGGTTTAAACATAATTGATAAAAATAAAATTGGATAATCTTTTATTTGTAATATTTACCTTAATCTTCTTAGAGTCCGTTTGGATTGGCTTAAAAGTTGGTCAAACTTACTTTTAAGTCAGTTTTTGACTTCTAAAAGTGTTTGCAAATATAAAAAATAACTTCAAATAAGTTACGAAGTGTTTGACAAGGTAAAAAATGACTTAAAATAAGTCAAAAATCAAAAGTAGGTCTCCCCCTACTTTTTATTATTTGACTTAAAAGTCATTTCAATTTGACTTTTTATTTTTGACTTAAAAGCTACTTTTTTAAGTCAATCCAAACGGGCTCTTAAAGAATTTTAGAAGAAGAACATTGTAGTCATTCGATTGTTTTATCCAGGAGATTTTTAATACTTAAATAAAAATTCAACAAAACAAAGAGATTAAATAGTTTCACATATATTATTATATACCTATTATTTCATGAGCTAAACAATCTCAAGCAGTGTAAGGAATTTCGACACTATCATGTATTATGTGTGATTGTGTACGTTCCACTGTATTTTACTACTTGTAAAGTCAAAACAATTCTTCTTTAATTACTATTCATTTAAATTATTACTCCTTTGGTTCTAATTTATGTGAATTAATTTGATTTGACATATAATTTAAAAAATAAAAAAAGATTTTTAAAACTTATGATTTAAAATAAGTCATAAATATTTGTGTGTTTAAGTATAAAACAAAATATTATTTAAAGTTAAACTGTGTACTAAATATAAAAATATATAATTCTTTTCAATAAGTCATATAAATTTAGACATAAAAAATACCAATTTTATTTTGAAAAACATAAAATGAGAGTTGATAATGAAAATAGTCTGTCCTGTTGGTAGGGATATAATTGAAAAGGAAGGGAAAAAACATTAGAATATAAAAGTTAGAGTGGTAGAATGGAAAATGCCAAATTAGAACAGTAAAGTTCCTTTTGTTGCGTTTGGCATTATTGTCACCATCTTTATATGCTTGTCCCCTGCCCCTTGTTACTACAAACATTCACCTTCTTTTACATTCCCCCTTAAAAACGCAAGCTTAAATATTGCCATTTTATTCGTTTCCAAAGCACACACCCTTGTGAATGATTCATTATTAACTCCTTTCTTTCTACCACCATATATATGTATTGAAATCTCAAAAGAAAAGGCTGAAAAGATAGCTGTTACTCCACGAGATCCAAAGCTTGACTTTCACCTGTCCATCACAAAAATCGAGCCATATGCACTGAAACTGGAAAAAAGAAAAACGTACGTTTTGACCAAAGTGTTCGAGGACATACAACACTGTGGCACGGAAAATAGAATTAGGAGGTACTCAGCTATAACATCTAATTTCCGTTGATCGTGAGAAGTTTTGTCGTTGGTTTGGAGGGTGGTCATCCATACGAATGACTCGGGATTGATTCCCTCTCAATATCTTCTGAGTCGAGTCTGTTGTATAAGACTTACCTAGTGTAATTTGCAGTGCGCACAAAGTGTGGGTTATTATCCTTGGGTTCTAGATCGTGAGAAGTTAGATAATAATAATAATAGTATATTAAGCTCTTTCTTCCACACTTTCACGGGATCCAATCCCCATCGAATCCTTAGTACTTATTAATTACTGTTAGTATATAATTTTTCATTCTTAATCAAACCTTGTTTTATCCTCAACTTATATGGGGGGAAATTGCTTTTATGTTAACGTTAACAGTAATCAATCCTGATTTTTGTTATATCTGCGCTGCTTCTTTCTTCTTCAATATCCACCTCATTTTTTGAAGTACTAGAAGGTTTTTCAATTTGTAGGTGTATTATTGCAGCTGAGGTGACATAGAGCTAATTGCTCTTTCCTTTGGATCGTGAAAGGTTATTTTCCTTCTTAGTAGGTGTAATGAAGATTTTGTTTCCGCGATCTCTTTTAGAAAAAAAGTGTTATCTTAGATATGAAAAAATGCACTAGTCCTTCAAGTTGTACAAGATTAATCATATGGCAAGGAATTTCCGAGAAAAATATATATATAGGGAGTACTAATCGGAAAGGAAAACTTTTAACACTATTGATTCTATATTTTGCGGATTATTTTCAATCTATTATTGATCAGGTTAATTACGGTGTTAAAGTTGATATGGAATTAGTGGATAGAATTATAATCATACAAAATCCCAAATATTAGCTAGGTAGCCTTATTTATGTAGTGATGCAGAGTTCATTACTAAATGATGGTAGCTGTTATTTGCAGGTATTAAAGAGATAGAGAGGATTCGTAATATTTGTGAATGGCTTCATCTTCATCACCTTCATTATCATCCTACTCACCATGTGCAGCATGTAAATTCCTTCGTCGTAAATGCCAGCCAGAATGTGTGTTTGCACCTTACTTCCCTCCTGATCAGCCCCAGAAATTCGCAAATGTTCACAAAATATTTGGAGCCAGCAATGTGACAAAGTTACTAAATGAGTTGCAGCCTCACCAAAGGGAAGACGCTGTCAACTCTCTTGCTTATGAGGCAGACATGCGCCTCCGAGATCCAGTCTATGGTTGCGTTGGTGTCATCTCTCTTCTCCAACACCAGCTCCGTCAGCTCCAGCTAGACCTTAGCTGTGCAAAGTCCGAACTGTCAAAGTATCAAAATGTAGGAGGCATTGCTAGTACAACTAGTCATTTGGGATTCAATTTGATAGGAGGAAGTGGTGGGAGAGATCATAACCAACTCTTGTATCACCATCAGTTTTTTCCTAGAGATCAGCAACAACAACAACAGCAGCAGCAACAACAACAGAAGTAACAATTTTGATACAACTAGAGGTGGATTTAAAAATTTAATTTTGATTGTTTCAACTCATGATTCAATTCCCTGCATAAAATTATGATTTTAATATTTATCAAAATTGTAGTAGTAATTAATTTTTCAACTAGCAGCCCCTTTTATAGGGCAGCATACAACATGATGAAGATCAACATTTCTAAATAATATAATATGTAATCACAGGCACTATCATCAGTGTAATTATCTCAAGTATATTTTTAGACCAATATTACATGCATTTACTCGATCTAGAGTTCTTCATCCATTGCTGCTTTCACCCACCTGCAGCTGGATAAAAATTGGAGTACAAACATGGAATTGCACAAAACAAAATTCGTAACTGGGCGATTCGAATTACAATAAATATACTCCCCTCTTTTCCATTTATTTGAAGGCAAAAGGATTACTACTCCTTCTTGGTGAGGATTCGATTGTCCACATTGTAATCTTTTCCCCATTTCCCCTACCCCAAATGACCTTAAGTGTATTTGATGAAAATAATTATCAGTTTAAATTAGTTGGATCTCTCTTTCAATAATTCTATATAAAATTGTTCTCTTTAGTTTGTCATAAAAATAATGTTACATTTATATTTGAGATTTTTTTTTTTTACTTCTAATAATTAAATGCTTTATAATTATAGAAACTCTTAGAGTGACAGAGCCAAAAATAAAGTAAACAAGTGTTTTTTCAGTTTTTGTACATATATGACTTTTGAATAACCTTCGACTTAAAAGAATTAGAGGTTAAAATATCATATATGGCAATATTGCATTTGTTTTTGAATTTACTTGTCAAAATTCATGGTTGTATATATATTTACCCTGAATAAAGCAAAGATAGATGATGACCCTAACTTAAGGGATTATACAGAGAATTAGAGATTTGATGGGTTGGATTCTCTCTCTGCCACCCTTTTTATGTCTTCCATATGTGTTGAGAAGGAGTTGTTGAACACATTAACTAGTGAAGGACAATATATTGAACAATCAAAAATATAAAACCAGAAACCTTTTAAATGCACAAGTATTTAATGAGGCCATTCAATTTATTTGCTTTATTTTTTTAAATACATATTGTCTTTTCCTATTTTGACACAATATTAAAAGACATTTTAGTACATTCAATATAATTTTATTTTAAGACCACAACATTCAAAAGTTTTTCCATTTTCTTAAATTTCATATGAAATCAGAATCAATCAAACAATTTAAAATGGATGAATATAAGCTTGCATTTGGACATACGATATGAAGTCATGAAATCTAATTAGGAGAATCTTAGTAGTTTAGTTGGTTGGTTACCTAAACTCTCACCTTGTTGGTGAAGGTTTGATTCTCCACATTGTAATCCCCTTCCCCCACCCCCAATTTTTTAAAAAGAAAATAAAAAGAAAAAATAATTTCAAATCATGATTTGAATATGCCACGTGGAATCCTGACCTTAAACAAACCTCAAATTCTCTATAATTAAAGTATGATTTGGGATTTCAAATCGTGATTTAAATATGTTTTAAAGGTAAAACTTGACTCATAAACTTATGTTTTGTAACTAAAAGAAAGATCCATCATTTTAAAATTTGTAAAAAAAGACTCTTATTTGGTGTAAAAAGATTATTCATACCATGTGAAATGATTATACTAAATAATAACAAATTCTACCATCATTGACTAGTGAGTATATATAAAATTATCTATATTTGAAAGTTAATAATAGCAATCATTTCATTTAAAAGAAACATGAAAGTATGTGCTTATCAATGCGACATTCAGGATATTTAGATATCTTATGAAATATGATTTGCTTATTGTATAAAAATTATGAAACTATAATACTTAATATTCATAATTTATAAAATTTTCATGTTTATGAAGAAAATAAGTATGCTTTAAATTACATATCAAAATAAAACTTGAACTCCATGTCATTTTGAATTCATATTATAATTACTCATCACATATCTAAATGGGCCCTTAGAATTAGGGTTTTGATTTTTGGAAAGCAAAAGAAGAAAAGAACAAAAGATAGTCACAGTGATGATATGTAGTACTAGTTTTGGTGCAAACTGCAAAGCAATGATGGTATTTTGCCCTTTTTGAAATGTAAATGTTGGCAGTACAGTGCAGGTAGGTCTCTTTTTTCTCTCACAGTTCTCTTATACTCTCTACGTACCACTTCAAACAGCTGCACGCGTTTGTCCTCATTGTTTTACTATCAACAATTGATACAACACAATAAATTATTGAGAACTGTGATGGGATCAATAGATAAATTTATTTTTGTTCTCCTAACAATAAGTTTGACATGTTGATTATTGGATCGAAATGATTAGGTGTCATGTGAATCATAAAAAGACTTATATTATATTAACCAGATTTAATCAATTGACTTATGCATGATTCATAGAAAAAGAACAATTATTGAAAGAATAATCTTCTGCTAAACAAAACTTAATTTGAGGATTACATTATAATGAGTGATTTTTTTTTTAAAATAAAAAAGGGCCAAAATGGCAAGCTATATGTAGTAGATGAGGAAATTTTAATAATCACTATCATTTGACATGATTAGAGATTTATAACTATAATTTTGATATTTATCATTAATCGCTACTATTTAAAAATCTAAGCAAGAAAAAAAACTCTCTCACACCTCTCTCCTCAATATCCTTCGCCTCTCTCCCTGTCTCTCTTTCTTTCTTTTCCTCTCTCGCTCGCCTCTTTTCTTTCTCTCACCCTCACTCTCATAGCATGTGTAAGAATGCTTGATTTTGAAAAACATGATCGAATGAATAGCACTAGATTGAAGTCATTTTAATAGCGATTATTAGTTATAGTTGTTGAAGTCTTGCCTTTTACACAAATATAGTAACTTTTCCTCAATAATACTATGTATAGTGACCATTTGTACAATGCACACGATGAAGACCAAACTCTATGGTATCTTTTAAACTGTTGAGTTATTGATTCTTTCCTTTTGGCGACAACAATTCTATGGGGACATTAAGACTAGAACAGAAACAAAGGGGCTCCATTACCAAAGTAACTGGACCTACTCTACTGGCCAACTTAAGAACTTGTCACACTACTAGATACATGACCCGTGCTAGTACGGGGCCCAATTTATATTAATTTTTTTTTGTCTTAATTTATGTAATATCATGAAACTTGAGAAGTTATCAAATATTTTATATAATTTTTAAAAATATGATAAGTTGTTAACTATGGTAATTTATAGTACTTTGTTACGTAATGTTAAAATTAATATATATTACTTTGTTTCAATTTATGTGACATATATAGAATTTCAAAATTTGACCATTTTTAATGTCTTTTAAATATATTAAATTGTTGATTATTGTAATTTATAGCACATTTTTAACATAATTTTCAAATAATATATGTTACTTCGCATGTACCAATTTATGTGACATAAATAGATTTTTTGGAGTCAAGTAATTGTCTTGTATGTATTTAAATTTTTTTAAAATTGTTAATTATTATGATTTATAGTACTTTTTACGTCAATTTCAAATAACATACAGTAGGACCTCTACAAATTAATACTCGATAAATTAATAATCTCTCTAAAGTAATATTTTCCTCCGATCCCGACTTGGGCCAATGGAAAAAATCACCAATTTTGATAAAATAATAAGATAATATATTTCCTGAAGACCCTATATAAATATATGGTCCCATTAATATCATAAATTAATTTATTAATTAAATAATATCTCTATAAAATAATAAAATTTCATGGTCCCACTTATATTAATTTATAGAGATTTTACTGTATATGTTTATCATCTAACCAATTTTATGTGGTACCAATAGAATGTCAAGAGTCAGTCAAATTTTTTTATATAACTTTTAAATATTTACGTCAATTTCAAATAATATATGTTTATCATCTAACTCATTTTATGTGGTACCAATAGAATGTCAAGATTCAATCGAATTTTTTTATATAAAATATTTATGTTGTTAATTATTGTGATTTATAGTATTATTTATATAATTTTTAAATCTATAACCAACAAAAAGGAATAAAAAAAAGGGAAAATTATATATAATAGCAAACTATTAATTTAAATTAAATGCTATAAATATAGTTTGATTTAATTGTACCCCATAACAAACTGTTGCTATTTTGCCTCTCTCCAGGTGAATCTCGCTTGCCACTCTCGTTCTCTCCCTCGCCTCTCTGACTTTTTATACAAATGCAACTGTATAAAATATGTTTCTGTTTGTATAAAGCGAGAGAACATTGTATATATACATATATTTTCGTTCCCCTCTCTCCCCTCTCCCAGATCTCGCTCGCCACTCTCCCAGATCTCGCTCGCTCGCTCACTCGCCTCTCTCACTTTATACAAACAGAAACGAAATGTGTAAATTGCACTTCTGTTTGTATAAAGTGAGAGAAAATTATATATACACATGCAAATACATATATCTTCATTCTATACACTTATAATTATACAATACAAATATTTCCCTGCCCAGAAATATTCAACTACTTTCTTTTGTATAATTATACAAACTGCTTTCTTTTGTATATGTATAGCGAATTATACAACTGTTTTCTTTGTATATGTATAGCTAATTATACATATATATATGTTTGCTATGAAGCACAATTATGCAAACTTTGCTATAGCATACAAATATGAATTTTGTATTTGATATATGTGAAAGTTGCTCTAAAAAAATACTAAATAGTATTGTAAAAATATTACTATTACTATTAAATGAAAAATGGAATGAGGAGCCGACATAGTATAGTGAGCCCATGAGTTGGGCCCACACAGTTCAACAGAAGAGTAATTTTTTGATTGGACATATCAGTCACCATATAAATGTTGATTGGTTTTTTAGTCTAATACAGAAAAAGTACATCTTCAAAGCAGGAGATTACAAATGGTTAAAGAATGAAAAAGTAAAAAGTTCTGAAAATACCCTTGTCATACAAGCAGGCATGTCTGCCTGCTTGTAGACTCTTCTAATATGTAGTAATATATTTCAAAGCCCGAGGCATAATACATAAATAACTTGACCATTTATATTGGAAAAGGGCCTAAAATGTCCTTCAACTATTCGAATTGGTACAGAACTACCCATCATCCATTTTTCGGCCCACAAATACCCCTGACGTCAATCTTTTGGTTCAAAAATATCCTCAATATTAACTGTCTCACTCATATTTGCCCTCATTTTTATCAGCTCCCCTAAAGTTAATTAAATAATTAAATAATTATTTATTATGTATTATATGATTGGTCCAAATTTAAACTTTTCTCAAATAAATAATAAAAACCACATATAATATATATTTTGACACGATACACTTGAAATAATTTTCAAAAACTTTATTTATTTCATGATATCTTTTCATCAGCCTATTTTAAATCAATACCCAATTTATTATAATCGAACTCATAACTTGGGATCCATCTAAAATGTGAATATGAATGTTCATATAAAAATATTATTATTTATTGATATAATTTTTTTTAATAATTATTCAATTGTCTTGTTCTTTCCTCCTTTTTTTTTTTTGTCTCTTGTTCTTAATTAGGATATCAAAGACTCGAACTTAAAAAGAACTTACATGTTCATATTCTTTTAATATATACTATTACCATGGTGGGGTAGGGTGGGGAGAGGAGAAAATATTATTTTTATTCATTTATTATGAATTTTGAGTACACACAAAAGAAAAAATGATATTAAATTATCTTCTATCGAACCAATTATTTCTATATGAATGTCCTCGTTAATTCCTGAATTACTATGGAACCCGAAATTAGGTCAATCATGTGAGCTCATATATTCAGTAATTTCAAATTATTTTAACGGATAAGGGCCTAAAATACCCTTAAACTATGAGATTTAGTATAATATTGCTCTCTCATCCACCTTTTAAGTGTGGGTCGTAGAAATAGGGCATTTTTGAGCCAAAAGATTGACGTCAAGGGTATTTGGGGGCCGAAAGGTAGACGAACGGTAATTTTGTACAAATTCAAATAGTTGAGGGACATTTTAATTTAGACCCTTCTCCATTTTAATAATTATGTCCTCTAATATTGAGTGTGCACAAGTAGACACTTAAACTTATATAAAGTTTAACAAATAGACACACACGTTCTACATGACATTCTACATGACAATTTATGTCCAACGTGGTGTCCTACATGTGTTATGTCATGTAGGGCTCGTGTGTCTACTTGTTCAACTTTATACAAGTTTAAGTCATGTCTACTTGTGCACACTCAAAGCTGGACTGTTGGAGGGCACAACATGTGAAAAAAATATCAAGTTAAAGGACACATTTATGTATTATGTCTATCCCAATGTTACTAAGCAAAAGATATCAAAATTAAAGCCATATTAATTTGAAGATTAATTCGATAAGTTTATGATGAAGCTTTATTGGTTAAACCTCAATTAAGAGGTTTTGCTGTAAATTTGGTGATCTACTCAAATAATTCATACGGTCCGTATTATCTGCTGTCTAATAATATTTTTGCACATCTTTTATTTCTCTAAGATATGTGAAAGTCTTAATAATAGGAATATTTGCGTGAAATACACCTATCTTCCTTTTTAAATATCAATCTTAATTAATGTTGGAAGTCTTAAAGTATTTGATTACGAATACTTATAAGAAGTTCTCATAGCTTGAGGCATGTCAAAGAAATCATCATTTAGAATATTTCATCCGATATACATATATTCCTTAGAATTCAACAAATTCTTCTATTATAAAATTACTAGGAACCAATAACTAACAAAAAATTATTTAAAAGAAAATCCAACACAAAAAAATTGAAGAAAAATAATTTTATTTCTTACTTTTAATTCTTTGTTCTTCTCTCTTATTCAAAGTGGAAACACATCGAGAATATATACAAGTGAATCACTCCAAAAAGAATAGAAAACGAATGTTCTCAAAGTATGGTTCAATCGCTATTGAATATCCCATAAATATGATGATTGCAAAGGGAAATAAAGAATTGTCATGATGAGTAATAACAACTCATTAAAAGTTAATAAAGAATGAATAAAGAAGTTGTTACTATTCATAGTAACTTCTGGATATATTCATTCCTTCCCCTTTTACTTGTCATAGTTTCCTTTTTTAGAGTCAAACGATAAGATCTTTGACTAACATTTTATGATGTATTTTTAATCATATTGATATGCAAAAAATTGCAACTTATAGTACTTTTCATATAGTTTTTGAATATCGAAATTTTTAGTTTACAATATCTAATTAATGTAATCTAATTTAACTTTGAAAATTAGTCAAATTAACTTTCAAAAAGCGCAACATGACAACTTAAAGGGAACGAAGAGAGTATTGTAATTAATACAATAAAGAATCATTAACATATATTAAGGAATTAACTTTTTTTTTTAGCAATTCCGCTAGGCAATGTGTGCCTAGGGCTAGTTTTATTAATAAAGAGAAAAGGATCTCAATGAGAAAAGTACAAGTAAGGGGGGTTAGGCCTTACCTTACTAATCTTAATGAGGTAACGAACCTCTACTAATTAACAAGCATGAAGATAATAAGAGCTAGAGAAAACTAGATATTCTATGATCATCATAGAGTTTATAATACACTCTATGATGATACTACAAATGAGTATGCTTAAGTAATGCAAAAATACAAAATCTAAGAATAAAGTTGCGTTATCAATCTCAAACTTCATTTATATATGTAAAAATTAAAAGAGATGGATTGCCCGTGTAAAGTAACCTGAAGTATTTCCCTCTTCTCTTCTTCGTCAAATATGTCCAACAAAACTTGATAGTTCTTCACTTCTTTTTGGATTTACTGGATTGTGTTGTTGTTGAAACTGTCATATGATTTTGCTTTTCCAGTCGCATTGGTAGGTGTTTTGGAATAAATTCCTCAGTCACCTTACTATCCCAACTATGTTGCCTTTCATGCGTCTTCTTTTTGTTTTTTGTTGCTTCCACTTCTTTGTTGCCTAGGCGAGAGATCTCCATCATTGGCTACCTTATCAAATAATATGTCTAGCATCTCATCCTCATCATCATCATCAAACTTTTCACTGTCCAAGTCACTATCATAAGTTGTAGTTGGACTAAGTCTTGGAACTCCAGCTTCTGGCTCATGGCTCTTTTCCAATACCTTGATGGTAATGGTTAAGATCTCATTGGAGTTATCAATTGTCACTGCCATAGATGTATTTGCCTTACTTGAAGGCACAAATATGGGTGCTTGAGGACTTAACTTACTCCTTGCAGGTGCAGAAATATGTTCTTCTTCCTCAACCAAATCTGCACATCTAGAATCACTTGTCTCCTTCCCCAAACTCTTTTCATTCCTTTTGGAGATTGACTGTTGTCCAAATATTTGCTCTACAAGCGACTCCAATGATGGAGAATTAGGAACATCATGATTTGAGGTGTTGATTGTTGCCATAAGTGATTTGATCATTAGGTTTTCTTTATTCAACATTGTGGCATGTGACTCCTTGATTATTCTAGTAGTTTCTGGATTAGAATCTTGAAGAATTGGAGTGGACAATGCATGGAGCTCTTGATCAGAATTGATTATTAAGGCATCAAAGGTGTTAGAGCACACAATCTTCCTTGATACTTTATCTTCACAATTCACCGTTTGCTCCTTGTGTGTTGGGTTAGTGCAATCTAGTTGTTGTAGTTTGGTGTTACCTAGAGAAAACGTTTTGCTTGGTACTTCAGTCCAGCCTCCCTTATCATTGTCCTTCAAAGTGAAGTCATGATTACATGTACCACCAGATTCATAAATTCGATCCAAATTCTCTTCACACTGCTGCACCTTATTAGCCTGGCCAGATTCTTGAATCGTGGCCAAACTAGAATCTTTCCCAGATAAAATACCAGCAGTAGATAGTTTAGGGTTCGAAACTAGATCAGATTCCAAATTAATCACAAGAACCACTGAATCACTAGTAACACCATCCTTTGCACCCAAAACCAAAGTCTGCGAGATTGTAGATAAGGGGCAAGTTAGTGTAACTGTAGTATTACGAGTATCATCTTGAACACAAGTATCTACAACTCGATCTCTATTATTTTTAATGGCTTCCACACCATTGCTATTACATTATTATTTGCATCTACAACTCGAGTATTATCATCAATACTTTGATCTATGTTTTCTAGTCCCCTCTTCTCATTTAAAATTTGTCTCAAATCACCTTGAAATTTCTCACCATTGAATTGTTCATCTCCAACCACTCTATTATCTTTGAGATTGTTATCTTGATTCTTTTTCAAAATCAATCGACAACCGTTTTCATCGTGACCTTGATGCTTACAATGGTTACAATATAAAGGTAAATTATCATAAACAAATTCCTGTAAAACCTCTTGAATCTTACCGGTCTGCTCGTCCAAATACTGGAGACGCATCCTCTTAGGCAGTTGTCCATAAGATCGAGTATCACCTTCACCCTAGCAGTGCTAGGCCTTGTCTTGTCTTGTGTCGCCTTGTCGATAGCTATTGGCCTTCCAGCCGTTGATGCCATCGACAACAAGGATCTCTTGGCAAATAAATCTGGTGATAATCGAGGCAACGAAATCCACACCGCGGCCATTGAAGTTTCTTCTCTTGAATTGAAATCTATTGTCCAAGGAAATACCCTATAAAGATGTTGTCCATGGAAAGGCAAAAAGCTTACCGATTTTAATAAAGCAACCACATAATCTTCATATTGGTCTATCCTTAGTAGAATATGTCTATGAGCAAGTAAACCAACTAAACAGTTTCCTTTGATGCCCAAGTGTTTAGGTAAAACTGTTCGCAAATCCTTCACTTCTAGTGTATCAGATGAGAGCTTAATAATTACAGCTTGATGTAATCCTTCTTCCTGTGTGAAAACCTGTCGTTCTCTCTTTGTGAATTGAATCGTAGGCTCTCCATGTACATATTGAATCTGTTTCAATTAGATTTTTGTCAAATTTTGGGCAGCTCGTACTACTAAAAAATTGTCAAAAAACGACGGCCAAAAGCGACCGACTGCGTCGCTTTTTTGGTCAAAATCAACGGAAAAGCGACACAATCACCTCCATCGCTTTTTAGCCTGATGCTTTTCAAAAAGTGACGGACTGTGTATCTATTCAAAAAGCGACGGATTGCGTTGCTTTTTGACTTTTTTTTTTGATTTTTTTTAACAAAAGCGCGGACTCCGTTGTTTTATTTTAATTTTATTTTTTTTATTTCTAAAAGGCAACGCAGTCCGTCACTTTTCTGAAAATTTTATTTTTGAAAATCCCAGAAAAGAGACGGACAAAAGGACCTTGTCCGTCGCTTTTTTGGAAATTTTATTTTTGAAAATCCCTGAAAAGCGACGGACAAAACCACGTTGTCCGTTGCTTTTCCTGCAATATTTTTGACATTAGAAACTGGCAGTTTCTGCTGCCCACCTGCAAATGTAATTCAATTCAATTCTACACTATTCGGCCCAATTAAACACATACAATTATAAACAATCTAAACAAAACATAAAACAACAAACTTAAAATAACATTAAAAAGTATCTAAATCACAAATTAAAGACTTATAAAATCTTTCAAAATTCGTTTCAAAATTACAAAAAGTTCATAAATGTCTAGAGATCTAAACTAGGGAGTGGGTTCTACATAATCATCCTCATCACTCTCGTCGTCGGTGTCATCGGGAGCCGAAGTAGTAGGTCGACGAGCGAGGTTCATCACTTGTTCTTTGATTTGCTG
>JAJOOR010001231.1:0-51435 GCA_036250505.1 Solanum acaule
CCCCCCCCCCCCCCGTACTATTTAATAGTGTATTTTAAAGGTATATATGTGTCTACGTGGACATCATAAATATTGCATCATTTTAAATAGCAATGTGTCCATGTGGGCACATATATACCTTTAAAATGCACTATTAAATAGTGCAAGGGTAAAAGGTCCTCAATAAAGTTTGGTATCGTAACAACAATTTCGGCCAAAGTTGGAGTATTTTCAGATCCTTTTTCTTATTATTTATATAATGATTTTAAAAAATGACAAGTATTGAAAAACTCTATTTTTATTAAGGATGAGATATATATAGGAACGGAGTGAGTACTTGTTATATTTAGACTTGACGCATTTATTAAAAAAAAATTAACATAATTATTTTATCATACTATTCTTATTAATTAATATTTATATATTGATTTAGTATCAGTTAAGTAAAATTATCAGCCTTAATGATACAATTACAGTATATGATACTGATTTAGTATCAGTTAAGTGAAAATTATTTGCCTTAATGATATCGATACGATATATGATACTATTTAGTATCAGTAAAAAGTATCAACATTAATGAATTGAGGTATGAACTGTAATAATTTATGAGAGAATGAATATTATATTTATTAAAAGAATTATTTGACCGAATTACATTAATCTACTTATAGCCATAGGTAGATTAGTGTACATAAGCATTGCATTTTCTTAGAATATTTATGTGAAACCATAAGTTAAAGGTTTAAAGAATTGCTTATTGTGGACTAGAGAAAGTACAAAAATCGTATCCTTTAGATTATCTGATTCTTTTTTTAAACACTAAATTTTAGTGGTTTTTGAATTTTAAACCTTTTTTTTTCAAAAGCGTTTGGATAACTCAAGGTCGAAAAAATATCAAAAAAGTCAAAAGTTGAATGTCTCGGCTTATGACGTTTAGCTTTTGACTTATAAGTCACTTTAAACTACTTCATTCAAACACTTTATATTAAAAAAACGTTTAAATTGATTTAAAAGTTGATTAAGCTTATTTTTCAGTCAATTTTCTTATTTTTAGAAGTGTTTGATAAATATAAAAAATAACTTAAAATAATTCAATAATGACTTAAAATAAGTCAAAAAGAAAAATTCTCCGTACATTTTATTTTTTGACTTAAAAATTATTTAAATTTGATTTTTTATTTTAGACTTAAAAGCTATTTTTTTAAAGTCAATTCGAACGGGTTATAAGAGCCCATTTGGATTAGCTTACAAAAAATAGTTTTTAAGTCAAAAATAAAAAAGTCAAACTGAAATGACTTTTAAGTCAAAAAATAAAAAGTAGAGAGAGATCTACTTTTGAATTTTGATTTATTTTAAGCCATTTTTGATTTTATCAAACAGTTCATAACTTATTTTAAATTATTTTTTTATATTTGCCAAATATATTCAAAAGTCAAGAATTGAAAAATAAATTTAATCGACCTTTTAAATCAATCCCAAACACTCGTTTAAGTAATTGAGTAGTTCATTAAATGGTCACTGAGAACGAGGGCAAAATTTAAAGAATAGGCGCGCGGTGGCAGTGTGTTGGTGAGCAATTGCGTGCTGAAGTTTCTCTATTCCACTAAATACATGCTCCTCTTTTGTCCTTTGCAGTAGCAGTTACAGGGTACAATTCTTTCTTCCTTTATTTTTTCATGCACACGTATTTATCCTACAGATATCATTCTCATCCCAAAAAAGGGTATATGCAGTTTGGGAGTTGGGACCTTAAAGAAATTATCTAGAAATTGACATGTTTCTATTTGGAAAATCAACTTAATTAGTTTCCTTTTTATTCATTTTTCTTTTCAAACTAATTTTCAGTGTTGGTGGTATAGTTGGTCCTTTGGTTGGAGAGAACACATACCCATGTGTTGGAGAAAAAAATATTATTTTTTTTCCTTTTTTATTTTAATCATTCTGTATTAAGAGTACAGTACAATACTCCAATTAATATATTCAGATTTGAGATTAAACCTACTAATTAAGGGGGGTAAATAGTACTTCTACCAAAAAGATTTCCTTTTAAAGATTCTAACACTGGTAGTTCTCATACTAAATTAGAAGAAAAAATTTACTCTAACCATATATAAGTAAAACTTGTTGCATCTATTTATGAAAGACTTTTATAATTTCTAATTTTGTCTTGCCTTTTTTAAATGCTTTGGCACCACCGTGGGTTGTGGTATAATAGTGAGACTAATTTTAAGAGGTCTTAAGTTAAAGTCCTGCACAGGGGTGTCAAATGGATGAATTGGGTTGAAATTGAAGATATTAAAATGGGTTGAAATGAAAAATTCTATTCTAATCACATGGGTATGTGTTCTCTCCAAAAATGTGTTGGGTTTTGACTTGTCAATTTGATCCCCTTAATCTCAATAATTTTAATATATTGTTATTTAAGTTTTATAATCACAATTTGAATTTCAACTCAAGAATTTTTTTTAAAAAAAAAGTTACAAATGGATAAATCATAAAAGATATAAAATAGATGGTAATTCATACCTTCAATATAGAAACATACATTAAATTAATGCAAATAAAGAGTATTAAAATGGATTGAAATTGGAGATTAAATTTGGGTCAATTGAAAATTCTCTTAAAATGGGTTAAGACTGACATTGAACCCAACTTGAGCCCAATAATTATGGGTGGGTTGAGCGGGTTATCTATAGTTGGGCTCACTTTTGACTCCCCTAGTCCTGGGTACGGAAAATATGAAATTCTTGTTGGGAGCATCACGCCCGAATGGGTCTGCCGTGCGCGATCCAAATTTAATCGGGGATCCAATGCGGGCTCCGAACACCGAATTACTACATCAAAAATTATCTTTAACACTAATTAATTAACGATAATAACTCAATTGCAGCTAAATATGTAGTTTTAGCTGCAATTAACACTCTTTATAAATATCCCTAAAACTTATAGCGACATTGGATCAAATGACAATTAACTAATATCGATAAAATATTTAGCACTTTTTGTTAATAGAAAAAAAAAAGGAAGAAGAAATGCTTCGCCACATATTCTATTGTCTTCTGCCAGGTTGCCTGTGTATTTACCTAAACCCATCGTCACCAACTCACCATATAATGTTTAAGGTAATATATATATAGAGATATATTTTATCTTAAACACAAGAATAGAGGTTGACCTAGCTATTTAATTAGACGTTCAAAATTCATCATGATATTTTAAATGCAAACTCCACCACTATATTTTTATTTTTCGATACTTTTTAATGAAAATAATTTTTGTATTTATAAATAAAATATTTTCCTTCTCGATTTTTTCTCCCTTGCATTAATGGCAACAAGGAGATCAACTATATCTACGAAAGACAAACCCCTGCATTACTAGAAGGATTAAACAGTATTTGGTTACTATAAGTCTGTAACAGTGTTAGGGCGATCCAGAAAAAGTAAAAGTCTGTGTATATAGTGTTACATAAATGTGAGGGCAAACATCCTCTATCACATCAATATTAAATTCATATAGCTGCTAGCGGAGTTAGGGCAGTTGACAACGAAAACGAGAAGCTATATCTAGCTAGCTGCTATATCTATGGGGGACAGATAGAGACGAGAGATAAGCAGATTCAACATATAAATATACGGATAGTTGATGTGAAGTTTCCTTCATAATATCAATCAATATATATAATCTACACGATACTGCAGTGAATGAA
This sequence comes from Solanum acaule, assembly GCA_036250505.1. NCBI lineage: Eukaryota > Viridiplantae > Streptophyta > Magnoliopsida > Solanales > Solanaceae > Solanum > Solanum acaule. The sequence continues at coordinate 3,692 of JAJOOR010001231.1, forward strand.
TGAATGTGCAGGTTCGTTCAGAATACTCGAATCATTTTTATCATCGGTTAAAATTTCATGTACGTATTGATACTACTCCATCTTTTCCTTATTACTGTTGTCTCCAGGTAGGGATGGCAATTGGGCGGTGCAGGGTGTGGACGGGCAGGTTGAGCTTAACTCGTAAAATTTTTAATTCGTTCCGTTCCGCGGCACTTAATTATTTTTTTCATTTTCAATCCGATCTATCCCGCCCTACATAGACTCGTTCTGCATGAACTCGCCTCGCATAATTTTTTAAATATTTTTTTCTAATTAAGTTTGATATTAAAAATAAAATTTATAGAAATGAATTCATTTTTTTCATTAAGTTGTATTAATTTAATAGGATAGTGACTTATAAATTTATTTTTTTAATTATTTTTATTGAACCAAAGTTTAAACACACCTAAAATTACATATACCCACAATCCGCCCGCCCCGCATTAGTTTTAAAAAACCACTTCAATCAGGTTGCATCCCACACTTCCCGCACAACCTTAAACCCGCTCCGTCCTACATATCTTTAAACCTGCCCACCCCACATCCGCCCGCATTACCATCCCAGGCATGTACGTACACATGAAATTAATGGAAGAAGATGAAAACCCCAAATTATTATAACCATCTCACCAACAGCAAGAAAGGTGAACGGTTGCGAAAAGCGAACTCAATAATTTTGATTCATATTCTAAATTTATAGTAAGAAATTTATTATATATGCACATATTATTAATTGAAAATTCAATAATTTAGATTAATTAGATTTTCAAATATATAAACTTCAAATTCTGACTCCGACTCTAATAATAAAGGTCTTGCCAAAAAAAAGGACAACAAAGTCTCTTTGATTTGCTTTTGAGATAAATGACATAAACGTATTACGTTTAATTTATTTCTTATAGTATATCATACACTTCATTAATGGTTCATGCTTTCCATCCCTTCAAATTTAATAAATGCATCAATTTTGACTTTGAGCTGCTTCGGTGTAAGATAAAGTGCCCCTTTCTTCAAGAGTTTTCACTTTTGACTATGATAACGTGAGGGTGCAAACTGTTTTTTGCTTTGTATTTATAAAGATAAAAGAAATTCTGTCGAACCAGTCCAAAAATTTAGTTCCCACCTCCTTTTAGGAAAACTTTTAAATTTTTATGATTTTAATTTGAAAATATATGTAATTTTTTATATTTTGTGATCGTAATTTTGTTATGTAAAATATCGAAATTGAAAAATTAACTAGATATAAAAAGATTACCTCTTTTTGAGACAGATAAAAAAATATCAACTAAGATACTTAAATGGGACATTGAAAATACCTCTTAGTTGATGTTTCCTTGTCCGTGCATATACTCGCTCTGTCTAACAATAGTTATTTATTATTGACTTGACACATTTCTTAAAAAATAATAAATATTTCCTTGACTGTAACAAAAAGTTGGCATTGTTACGTTAATATGCGGCCAAATATCCCATAAAATCCCCATTAATTTGCGGGATAAAAGTTTAATGCATGCAGATGCTTTTGAAGCAGTTTGGCAACGAAAATGAGAAATGCTACGAGTGACAGATCAAACGAAGCCTATTAGCTACGTTGATGTGAAGTTTCATTCGAAACGTCTATCAATCTAAAATATATACTTCCTCTAATTTTCAGACCTATTTTGGCTAGCACCCATTTTTAAAATATAAATTTAATTTTCAGACCTATTTTGACTTAGCACCCAATTTTAAAATATAAATTTAATTTTTGAATTTTGTGATCTTAAATTAAAGGTATATTAAATATATTACTATGTTCTTTAATTTTGTGATTTTAAATACATAATGCATAAAGTTAAATTCAAAAAGTTACTAAAATGAAAAATAATCATTATGTTTTAAATGGATTAAAAATAATAATATGTCAAATAAATTAAAATGGAGATAGTATATCGTAGTGAATGTATGTAAATACGATTAAACCGTTCTATCTGTCTCGTCATGTCCATACCTTTTTTTTTTTGTCTGTGTGTTTGTGTTTAATTTGCTTGATCCCTTTATATATATAATATATTTTTATTTTTTATTTTATTTTCTCAATAGATGTTTGATCATAGAATTTGAAATCCCAATCAGATTCTAAAGTAACAACCATCAAATTTTGAACATTTTTACTAGGGAAAAGGGTCAAAAATGCCCTTAAACTATGTGAAGGGAAAGAAAATGCCCTCCGTTTATAGTTTGGATCAAAAATGCTCCTACCGTCAATACTTTGGTTCAAAAATGCCCTTGCAGTCAATACTTTGGTCCAGAAACGCCCCTATATATAGTTACAAAATGGGTCAAAATGTCCTTTTCCGAATAAATATATTATTTTTTTCTTTTTAAACACATCTTCTTCTTAATTAAAATATTATTAAAGAACGCTATTCATGTACCCTTTCGACAAATATTATATGTCATATATATAAGATTATAGTATATCCATCATTAATTTATATTTATATAACGATAAAAAATAATGATATAATAAAATAAGAAATATTTTCATTTTTTATTTTTTTTCTGAATTGAAGTAAGATAAACATTTGCTAATTAAAAAAAACATTATTAGAAAAAGAATGTGTTAAAAAAAAGAGAAAAAATGACAAATATACCCCCGAACTATCGTAAATTGTATGCAAATACCATCCGTCATACTTTTGAGACATTGACGCTCCTGCCGTCCAAAAACTAGAGCATATATGCCTTCACTCTAACAGAAGACTAAATAGGGACAAGTGACACAATCTTATCCGTCGATCCAATATTTAATAAATGTCGGGTCGGTATAAGATTATGACACGTTTATGTTCGTTAGTAGGTATAAATGCTCTAGTTTTTGGATGGTAGGGACACAAATATCCCAAAAGTATGACGAAGAGTATCTACATACCATTTACGATAGTTCGGCGGTATATTTGTCTTTTTTCCCAAAAGAAAATAATTATATATTTATTTGGAAAATGAGCATTTTTGACCCATTAAATAACAATAAGGGTATTTTTTTACCAATGTATTGACGGCAAGGGAATTTTTGGACCAAACTACAAATGGAGGGCATTTTTGATCCTTTCGCATAGTTTAAGGGAATTTTTGAACCAAAGTATTGACGGTAAGGGCATTTTTTGGCCAAATTATAAACGGAGGACATTTTTGTTCCTTTCACATAGTTTAAGAGCATTTTTGATCCTTTTCCCTTTTTATTATAATCTTCAATATTGTTTAAAGCGAGGTTAAAATTATTAAATTCACTATTAATATTTTGGCACCTAAAACTTTTACTAGTTTCACTATCACCTTGAAACATTACTACCCGTCTGCCACCAAGAGTTAAAATTTTGAAAAGCAAACAACAATCATTTTAATATAATAAATTATCAATATGTGGGATAACCCTAGAATCAAAGATTAAAACTAAAGTTTTGAATAGATATTACCATGTAAAAGCAAACAACTAAGAAAAAAATGAAAAGGGAGAGACAAAAATACATATCAGAGGCCAGATTTTGAACGGTAACAATTAAATCAACAATAAAAGTTAGAACCCTAACTTTTGAAAAAAAAAGAATTTGGGTTAAACTAGAAATCAAATAGTAAGATGTTGTATTAGAGTACAAAACAAATACTTTTTTCCTATTTTTTACATTTACATATTTTTTTATATTAACCCACTTACATATGAAATTATCCCAAAAATAAGCTGTGGATACTGAGTTTCGAACCTACAACCAATGGAGGCCGAACGATTTTACTGGGTGCGTAGATATCACTGGACCAATCATTTCATTGTGCTTGTGGGTTCGCAGGAAATATATTTATATATTTTATTTCATATTTTTATACAAATATAGGATCTACGAAAAAATTAGTGGGTTCGACCGAACCCACTTCTGAGTAGCTCCTCCACTGATTCCAATACAAAGTTTTGAATTACCATAAACTAATGATGGATGTTATTATTGATACAAGTAAAAGTTGAACTAATAAATACAATTTTGTATAAGTAAGGAAATTTATCAAGTCAGATGGTCTATAGTTTATGTTCTTTCATGAGCTGTCTGTTATTCTTTAATTCACGTCATTTAGCCATAAATTATGGCTAGTGAGACATAAGTTTTTTAGAAACAATAAGTATGCCCGAACTTTATTTATAAGATATGATGATATATATAAAATATAAATTTATGTACCACAAAAATGTTATTTATTTTTGTAGACATAAATTAAAGAGCAACTTTCACATATAACAAATATAAAAATTATATTTGTATGTTATAGCTATAGTTTGCATAATTGCGCTCCATAGCAAATTTTATGTTTGCTATGGAGTTTTTGATTTGTATAATTCGCTACAAACATCTAATTTTATACAAATTGTTCAGTTTTGTATAAATTCATTTATACATTGTAATTTGTATAATAAAATTTGTATTTATATAATTATAAGTGTATAGGACAAAAATATATGTATTTGTATTTGTATATACACTTTTCTCTCGCTTTATACAAATACAAACATATTTTATACCAAAATGTATAAAATGGCTAATTGTATGGCGAATCAGATGGCAAAAAAAGGGGATGTTTGTTGCGAATTACAATTAAAATAAACTATGACTATAGCATTTAATTTGAATTAATAATTTGCTATTTCATACAATTTTCCCTAAATTAAAGTAAGGCCATAAGTGCAAATGATCCCATTTCCAAACCTGAGCTAATTATGTTTCATCCATCTAGTGCATCAGCAAAGGCGCAACTCTTGGGTTTCCCTGTGACCTGTGTATTCAGTAAGCCCAAATCGAATGGGCTAAAATTAAGCCCATAAAAAAGCCCAGAAAGCTTAAACCCTCCAAATGGTATGCGGTTGAACCCTAAACCCGAATTTTCCCAAGGGAGCTTACCCATTTCTCCAACACTCGACGCTTTCACAGGAATGTCGAAATGGTGGCGTGCGGTGGCAACCACCGCCGGAGGTCTAAGGTCGACGGAGGTAACTAGCAGGAGGTCGTATTTTACAATTCAAGCGATCCCTAGGGAGGTAAGCGGAAGAAGAGTTTCCAGTAAGGACCGAGCCCAAGGTCGTATTCCGGCCGTTGTTTTCTCACAGAACTACGTCCAGTCAAAACCTGAAGATCCAACTTCCATTGTCGCCTCAAGTTCTGTTTCTCGAAAGTTCCTCCTTACAACTGAAAGGAAGCAGATTAAAACGATCATTGATTCGGTTGATCTCCCTTTCTTTTGTTCGACAACCTTCCCTCTTCAGATTAGAGCTGGTTCGGGCTCGTCAACTTTACTGGAATCTGGAAAAGTACTGCCCATTAAGGCAAGTGATCCTTCTTCTTGTGTATCCTGTTATTGTTCTAGTGTTACTCCCTCTGTTCTATTTAAAATTACTGTATTTGTCAGTATACAGAGCATAAGATACTAGTTACACGAAATGTTATAGAATGTTTGAAGAATTTGTTCAATACAAGAAACGTATGTTGAAGGTTTACATTTTAATAGATTAATGAATTCGAGTTAGAAAGTTGTATAAATTAGAACTATATCCAACATTTTTGACAATTGCAAATGGATCAAGTGTCATCGAAATTGTATTTAGTTTAAACTCATGTTTTCTTGCTGTTATTTGTATAGATTCATAAGGATGAAGAGACTGGTAAGATATTGAATTTGGTCTTTGTATGGGCAGAAGATGGAACAAAATTAAGGGTCGACGTGCCTGTTGTGTTCAAAGGGGAGCACGAGTGCCCTGGTCTCAAGAAAGGTACTTTCTTCTGCTTTTTGTCTTTCCATAATAAGAGATGTAATTTACCATGAAAATACAATAGCTTCAGCCTAGACCGACCTGGGAGATGTACTGCTCACATTACATTCTATGCATTTTATTACTTGTAATCTTTTCCATTGCTGGTTGAGTTTCCTCTTGAATGTGTGAAATTACAATTTTTTGAGTGATTTCTGTTAATTAGTTGTGGTTCAAATATGACTACTGACTATAAATTATAACCATGCCTACCTTTGACATGAAACTATTGTCAGAAACACCATGTAGGCTGATTTGAACTTTCAATGCCAGAAAGTCCAAATACTTGAAATTCCTATGTCCTTTTCTGACCAACGAAGATCATTTGAAAGAGAGGAAGTTCTCTATTTTCTTTTTTAATACCCTTGTGAACTGATATTACCGCACAGAGAATACTCATGTAAACTTTGGAATTTAATTACTCTGCAACATCATGGTATATATGCTGTCTTGAAGGGTACTCAAGGAGAATACATTTTATTGCTAAAATTCCCAGAGTTGTTTAGTCTACATTTGCATGGCATCTGGAAAGAAGTACTACTTGCTTTATCCAGTTTTCTGGATTATCCTTTCAACACTATCTTACTTTCTGGAAACTGATTGAAGCTGCATAGTGAGATGAACTCCACATATCAAAATTTTATGTGGTCCAATATTCAAGAGAATCCCTTCCCAGCCGTAGTTATTATACTCACCTTTATATTATGGAAGGACAAATACTCTAGGAACATACATTTGCTAACACCAGTTAGCTGCAGGCTAAGAAATAAGATATTTTAACCTATACTGTAAGGGGTCTTTTGGTTAGGAACAAGTTATCTCGGGATAAGTTGTTCCACAATGTGTATGGGATAACTTATCCCATCACTAAGGTATAAATGATGGAATGAATACTCCCATGACTGCCTAATACCTCCAACCAAACACAGGTTAAAATAGTCCTGCATTTTATCTCTAGAATTATTATACCATATTCCTCACACAAACGACCCTAATTCTGTTTACAAATCATCGTAGACTTGGTATCCTTGAATTCAGTGAATGTACCGGCTCAATTTGCAAATTCATTTCTAGCATTATCTGAAACTTAAAGAATTTGTGAGAGAATGACTATTCATATATTGAATTACCAAGTACCTTTCGGTGATAAAATACAGCTTTCAATGGAGATCTCCCTCTCAAGAACTTTTTAGTGAGAATCTCATCTTGAACCTAGGCTAATGCCCCTTCATGCTTTCTTAGATATATGCTTTTAGTGGATGGTGATTGAAGGATTTATATTGGCCTATGTCTGTCCTAGCTTCCAGCCTACTATTTTTGCATGTCAAATTAGTTCAGGGAACTTTCATTTTATATTGCGATTTTAACTGCATTAAACATTTTGAAACAATAAACTTAGATATTGAAAGAAGAAGATGGTCTAGGCTCTACAAAATTAACAGTTTTCTGTCTTTGTCTATTCTGATCCAGTTCCAGCACTAGTAAGCTCCTGTTTTTGTATCCTTAGAACATAATAAGAGGAACTAATATTTCAAGTAGTTCACTTAAGATGCTGTGAAGCCTGATACTTCTTCTAATGGAACCCCATGATAATCTAAATTTGGTTTAAAGTTTAAACCATGATTGGTCACAAAAGCCCTTTTGTGTATGCTTCAGAAAAAAATGCCTTCTAGTATCAGCACACGGAAGGATTATCTTGTTTAATGGGATTAATTCTGTTCAAATTACGTGAAGTAACGCCTTCCACTTGTTGTCAAGACACCTCAAACTAAGGGCAATTTTTTATCAGAAATCTTTGGTAGCATTATTTTCAAGTTTCCTTGGCATGCTTATTTGTTACTCCTATCTTGTCTTGTCAAGTGTTAGAAATGTTAATGGAAAGAAAACTTTAATGCATAGATTGGCTTGGAGTAATGACACTACTGCTCATTCATATGCTTGGAAACAGTGTTGTGTTTCCTTTGCTAAATTCTTCCATGAGAATATCCAACATGCAAATATTTGTTTAAAAATATTTAGTGAAAATGATTTATAGCTTTTTATATGTAAGCAGGTGGTTATCTAAACAAGATTAGACCTTCCCTAAAGTTCTTGTGCCCAGCCGAGAATATACCTCAAAAAATTGAGGTGGACATAAGTCAGCTAGATGTTGAAGACAAAGTGTCCCTGCATGATATCGATGTTCATCCAGCTTGGAAGCTCTTAAGCAAGAATGAGGCCATCCCTGTTTGTAAGGTTAAGGCAACACCAATTGATAGCTAATTTTGTCGATGCTATTTTTCAACTGGCAAGATGCATCTGAAGTCCATTAGTTGAACATTGTCTGTTCTAATTTGACCTGGTTTCGTAGTGGTGTATATTGACACGGTCAAAAGACATTAGAAGCTTTTGCTATAATACTGTAGTAGTAAAATTGCTATTTTGGGACTTGTTCTAGAATAATAAACTTGTGCATTAATGAGTAAATGGAAAATGCAACTGCAGTCTTTTTAAGTTTTTTAGGAATGCACACAATGGCTGAGCTTGGGTCACCTGTGGCTGCGTCATGAAAGCAATTTATTTTAAAGTAGGAATGGCGCTGGAGGATATTTTTATTGTTAGACTATATTAAAATTTGATAATGTTGTATGACTTGTTCTAAGTAATCAATTTCCGTACATGTAACCACCGAAAGACCTGGCTAGTGACAACTAACAAGCTTTGATACATACCTGTCAAAAAAATAAAAAAAGTACTTTAATGCATAGAAATGATAAAGTCAAGGGAGGGAGATGACAGTTGGATTAAGTTTTTTTTTTTTTTTAATTATGAGAAAAGACGTAAAGTTACCATTGAAGTTGTTTTGAATTTTAAAAAAGACACCTTAACTTTGTGGGTGTCTCTTAATATCAGAATAGCTTATATAGTCATGATTCAATTCAGGTCCATCTTGATTGATTTCTCATTTTTTGGATCTAATTGTAACAATGGAGAAGTAGGAAGACTTTGGTATTTTCCCATTGAACAATTTAAGAGTGTTCTAAATATTTCACTTTTCATCCAACCTCAATTACAAGAAAAGAAGTGCAATCACGCACCAATTGTTGTTTGCCACGTATTAAATTCTTTTAATTTTTATTTTTTAGTTTCATTTTCATTTTCTATTTTTATTAACTTTATTTTCAATTTTTCCCTCTTTCTTCTTCAACCTTCATTACTCAAATCCTTTGTTCTTTGTTGTAAATCCTCCAAAAGTAGCAGCCATTGTCGCCTTCAACGTAGCCTCCATGATGCTTCCCTGTTACAGCGCTATCTCCGCCATTAAATCATCACTAAAAAAAAATCAATTCAACTCTCAAGTTACTAAAGCAAGGTAATGGAGTTCTATATTCAGACCAAAAATAAGAATAAAAATGAAGTTTCATAGTACTCTCTAATCAATCGAATAATGGAGTTCACATTTGTTTTTTTTTTTGTTTTTTTTTTTTAAAAAGATGATAAAAGAAGAAAAAGAAACCAAGAAAAGCAAGAGACAAGAAAAAAAGTGATAAAAATGGACGAAGTAAATGAATCTTCTAAGTTGAAGAAGATGAAGAAAAGGTAATTGGATTTTTGAATTTGGGTGAAGAAGATAATGGAAAAGAATGAATTCGTCAAAGAGAGAGCAGCAACGTTGAGCTTGCTTTGGAAAAAAAAGGTGAAATCGATTTTAGGGCTACAAACAGCTCATTTCTCTTTAAATTTGGGGAAGATGATGTAAATTAATTAAATAATTAATAGTAAAGAAATAAAACTGACACGTGGCACTTTATAGCTAGTTAATGGCAGTGAAAGCACTGCCTCACGCGTCTCATGTGCGTGGTAACAACCCAGTCGAGGAAATCAGTTTACAAAGAAATTAAATAGTTATGTGGGGTGATAGAACACTTCCAAAGTTAAGATGTCTTTATACAAATACGAGACAACTTTAGTGGTGACTTTATGTCTTTTCTCTTTAATTATTATTATTAAAAAAGGATTTGCTTTATATAGAGGATAATATTGTTTTTAATAGGGGAAGAATTTCCCGAAGGCCTAGCTCGAGTGACAAAAAGTGAAGGATTTGTGGCTTAGGTCGCAGGTTAAAGCCCTACACCATGCAAAACGAAGCCTAGTATTTAAGGGTAAAGGGGCGGACCCATTATCCACCGAATTTAGAAGGCTTTGATTGATTCAAAGGGTGAGTCACATACATATTTCTCGGTTATAAAAAAAAAAATTGGGGCAAATTTTTTAAGGATTTCCATTGAGGGGCTCAAAAAGATAAGTAAACATGTTAATAGTATTCATATACAAGCAGGTCAAATTAAATATAAATAACTAGATAAAATTCAACTCGTTGACACATACAATAAATATAGAAAGTTAAAAAAAATAGGTTTCTTTTTTTTCTAGCCCTATTGAATATGGATACAATCAAACTGAGGCTATGAAAAAGAATAAGCACCCGGATTCGAACTCGCAAAAGCCAAGGAGATCAAACCAAATCATGGACTCACTTTACCACTTGAACCAAGCCTTTTGGCTTATGCTATGGGGGTTTATCATTAAGTTATTTCAGTATATAAACGTAAATCAATAAATCAATTTTATATATAATTTTATATATACAATATAATTTTTTGATGAAGGGGTTTAAATGAACAAGGCTTCATGTAGCTCCGTCCTCGCCTTTACCCTTGTGGTTTTTTACTTTATATATAAATGTCTTGGTATATATAATAATAATAACAATATATTTAGTGCAAAGTGGGCGTAGAATGTATGCAAAAGTCTATCCTTGTTTTGAAGAACAGAGTGAGATCTCAGAGGACAGAACATATTATGTATGCAAGATCTTATCCTTAATTCCTTATCTTGGAGTGCAAAGTGAAGCCTCGTAGGATAGAATGTATTATCTTTATCTTGAAGTGAAAAGTGTGGTCTAGAAGGATACACTAGATTATGTATGGAAATCTGATCTAGAAATAAAAAAATTATTCTCGATTGACCCTCAATTAAATATACGATAATTAAAAAAAAAATCAAATTACAAGATATGTACTTACTAAACATCAAAAATATATTTAAAAAATATTTTCTAGTATTACATTTTACTTCATACCAAATATATACCATAAAATTTATTCCTATTATACATGTTGACATTGATATACCTCCAAGTCGTTGCTCCGTACAAGGTGTTGTCCTTTTCAATATTGCAATCTACTCATCATATTGAAATTGATTGTCGAATTACTTTACATCAGTGAAAATGAAAAACACGTTCATTACCTTATCCAGCAAATAAATAAATAAATTGGGAAACACGTTATTTCTTCTTCTTGGTTGTTCTTTTTTTATGAAGAAACAAAATGGGTAACACATTTTTTCTTGTTCTTGATTGTTCTTTTCCTATGAAATGATACGTTACGTTATTTCTTCTTCTTGGTTGTTATTTTTTCAATAAAATTGACGGTTTAAAATTAAATTTTAATATGAGTTTTATTTTTTAAAATAAACATTATATATATTCTTGTAAATATTTTATTTTAGCTTTGAGGTATAAAATTGTTAATAATCTTTTTATAAGTTATTTAATCTCTCTCGAGACATTGTTAATTTTCAGTAATAGAATTTGATTCAAAAAATTGATAATTTAAATTAAAATTATTTTATGATATTTCAGTATACTTACTGGAATATCTTTTTTTGTTAGAATAACGTAAACATATTGAAACTTTGAATTCTTGTAACAGAAAAAAACAAGAAATGAAGTGTAAGAGTATACATAATACTACGTGTTTTCATATGAGAATGTATAATTGCGACTAGAATTATTTAAAATACCAAAATAGAAAGGTGTTTATAAGTGTATTACACGTTTTCCCTCACTAATGATGTCAATAACAAATATAGATAACATGGAAATTTTCATTTATGGCAAAAATTTAGGGAGTGGGTCTATTTCTTCCATTTCTGCTCAAACGATTACATCAATCATAAAACAAAATATTATCCTTCTTTTTTATAAAATATTTTACTACTTTACTACTTTACTACTTTGAATATATTCAATATTTTAAATAAAAAAGTCAATCGATAGAAGATAAGAATAATATTTTCACCCTCTCTTAATCCGGAGATTTTGAATTTGATACCTTTGTAAGAGCAAGCTGGCAGTGGCGTAGTTAGAAATTTTATTGAGGATGTCCAAATTTTAAAAAAGTCGATAAAAATAATCAATGAATGAGTCCACAAAAAAATTAAGCTCACTTACGCAATATTTAGCTAAATCATTTTTAAAAAATTATAATAGGGATATCATTTAAAATATACCTTGAAATTTGCTAGAAAAATCATATATACCCCTAATGATTTTTAAAAAAAATCAAAAAAATATAAATTTAAAACTAATTTTTTCACTTCCATTAAATGAAGGGTATATGTGAGCTCATTTTGTAACGGTAGGGGTATATGTGAGCCGTTTGTATAACGGTAAGGATATTTATGATCCACTTTCATAACGAGGAGCATATCAGCTCCAAATGGCAAAGTTGAAGGATATATCAAACCCTTTCCCTTAAAACTAACCTAAGAAGTCAACAAATACTATAAAGATCTGATCAAAATATATCATCACAATTTTTTCCATTATTTTAATTTTTTTTTTATAGTATTATATGAAATACTTTTTATTATATATAGGACACTTTTAAAAATCATTATCAATTCGGTTTTATAAAACTTATGATGGCAAAAATATATTATAAAAATTGATTATTTTTTTTTACATAATTTTATTTATTAAGAAATTCATAGATATTTTGATTAGAAAAGAAGAGTTAAAAATGTTCCCTTATTTGATAAAGATAAAAGTAGACTAACTTTCTTTTTTTTTTAGTTCGAAAAAGTAATACGCGGATGAAAAATCCGAAAATGAAATTCTAACTCACAACCACAACTCATAACAACAACGTGATTTATCAAGGGTGTTCAACTCAAAGAAAATATTTCATTAAAACAGGGTTTGAGCTATGTAAACAATATAATTTTTTGACGAAAGATATCTAATTGAACACTCTGCTGACAATGTAACTCCACCTCTACAAGCTGGCATATCAAAATAAAATAGAAATAACTTGTTTTTGAACACACAAATTATGGTTAAATAAATAAAATACTACACAAGTATATGTCTAAATTCACCAACATGAATTGTGGTGCAATAATGAAATTACTCCATCTTTAATTAGAAGTCACAAATTCAAGAGGTGCATCAACAAGTACTCCATCTTTAGTAGGCATTTGGACATGCAATTTCATATCGTAATACGAAATCATGAGTTGAAATCAGTGTTTAGACATGTAATTTTACGTTGATTTCATCTCATAATTTCATATCATGAGATGAAATCTCAAAAATTCTCCAAAAAGCATGATTTGTAAATTTCAAATCATGATTTAGAATTTTTCAAATACAAAATTGTACCACAAGTTTATATTTTGTAAAAAAAAATCCACATTTATATTTACTAACCATTTATTTCACATGTAAAATTTTTTATCATTCATATCATTTCCTTTTAAAATCATTTATTTCTCATATAACAATTATTCTCACCAACAAAAAATTATTATTACTTCAAATTAATTCCTACATTACTATTTATATTCACCAAATTTATTATTTTTTATCAAATTTATTACTATTTCATTCAAGTCAACATTTAACAAAAAGTATAATTTTCCATCGTTAAAGGTAAGATTATGTGATAGTTATTATGCGATTTTATAAATTTTTATTTATTTGGCAAGATTAAAGAATTGGAATAGATTTAATAGTTTTACAACTTTTAGGGATATTATGTTTAGGAGAAAACATACACCATAAAAAGTCTAAATTGCATCTCAAAATAAAAATTTAACTTTATCTCATAATTTTTTATTATTATTTTAAATCATAATTTTATATTATATGACTAAATAAGTTCTTAATTAGAAGTCTCGAGTTAGATCGGTTAGAACAAATATGTCTAAACTCTCAAGAAAAAAAAGGAAGACCCAATAAATCATCATTAAAAATACGGAAAAGGGTCAAAAATACCCTTAAACTATTCAAAATAGCTCATATTTACCCTTAAACTATATTTTGGCTCAAAACTACCTTTCCTGTCAAACTATTGGGTCAAAAGTACCCTTCTTATTAACAAAAGTTGTTAAATGCCATGTGAATGCCAATATTAATTACTCTTTTTCTCTACTACCACATAGACTAAATCCCTAAATCCTAATTACTCTTTTTTTCCCCTCATTTCATTATTTTCAAGAAACGATTTCACCCCTTCTCCCTCATTGAAGTATGTTATTGAACAAGTAAACTTTATCACCACAAACCAGAAAGCATTGAGCAATAGAACACCAACAATCATAACTTGATAAACCAATTTGCAAAATGATGAACATTAACAGTGGAAGCAAATATTTGAACTTCATACAAAACATGTTGAGCACAAAACAAACTACTCCAAATACAAAACCCCCCACTAGCATGTTGTTTGTTAAAAAACAGCAGAGTTGGTCAATAGCTGGGAATAAACTAAGTAAAGAACTAATGAAGAAATAGAGAAACTGAAAATAACTTCACAAAAGCTGGAAATAAACTAAGTAAAGAACTAATGAAGAAATGCATTACCAAACATTAAGTAAAAACTGAAAATAAACATCACAAAATCTGGACAAAAACGAAACTTCAATGAGGGAGAAGGGGTGAAATCGTTTCTGGAAAATAATGAAATAAGGGAAAAAAAGAGTAACTAGGATTTAGGGATTTAGTCTATGTGGCATTGGAAAAAAATAGTAATTAGTATTGACATGCAATGTGGCATGAGTAATTAGTATTGACATGCAATGTGGCATGCGATGTGACATCCACACATTTAACAACTTCCGTTAATAAGAAGGGTACTTTTGACCTAATAGTTTGACGAAATGGATAGTTTTGAACCAAAATATAATTTAAGGATAAATATGAGCTATTTTGAATAGTTTAAAGATACTTTTGACCCTTTTTTCGTTAAAAATATATGAAGGAGGTGGGTCCAATTTTTTGATCTTGCTCACCGTCAAAAAAAATTGAAAATAGGTGGAGTAGAATATACTATTTTTGTATTTTAATTATTGTTAAATTATTTGTTTAATTAAAAGTTGGAATAACAGAAATGTACTAGATGAAAGAATAAAAGGAGGTAGAAGAAGAAGAAGACGAAGAGGGAAAGGGGGAGAGTTTATTTTGACCTCACGATGAAGATATTTTTCTTGTCTTTTTCCTATCATTTTTCCTTATAACTCTCCATTCCTTTCCTCCTTTTTACAACTTTTTACGGGAACCCGCCGACGCCGACCAACCCGACGCCGGTGAGTTTTCCCACCTCTTTCCCCTTCTCCGAGGTTCCTCTGTTTTCAACTATGCTCCTCACCGCAGGTTTTGTACAGTATTATTATCTATTTCAGGCCTCAAACCTACCATGCATTTTGTAACCAAAACTACGACAGGCAATGCGTTGGTGGCAGAGCGCCTTTTCATCTCCCTCCGGTTCGTCTTCCTCTTCCTCGTCATGCTCCTCTTCCAAAGTATACTCTGACGATAGCCTCCTTGCCTCCGGTGGAGGCATTCGTTACACAATCAAATCGGCTTTTTTCTTCGCCCGTAGGCGCCGGCACGCTCGCGCGAAAAAACTCCAAAATCTTACGGAAAATGACGGCGATGACTGGCGTTCTCACTGTTCCAACGAGAATTTTCCGTCCAAATGTTCCTCCGATCGTCCGCCTCCGCAACCTTTGCCTTTGCCGGAGCTGCATCTTGTGCTTCGCCACGAATCCGATGCGGTTTCGAATGAACCCAATGTACCATTGCCATCGCCCACAGACGCGCATTTGCATCATAGAACTGGAGAGGATTCTTCCAACATTGATACCCGTAAGGATGGTGTAGCATCCCATGGGAGGTATGTTATCTTTTATGAACTTGCTTCTTTCCAATTAATGTGAATTTCCCGAATTGGATGTATGATTTGTTTTTCTTGAAAAGAATACAACTCAGACTTCATTAATATTTGGTTTTCCTGGTAAATTTTAGCCTTTGATTCTACGCTTTACCACATTTTTTTGCAATTGAGATTCGCCATAAAAAATATTCCTTTTTTCTTTTAGCATGGTTATGGTATTACTCATTCAGCTAGCAAGCTTGTTAAATTTTGGATTCTTACCTGTATTTGTGTTCTTTGATTTTGTTTTAGCAGATTATCAAGCCAAGATGCTCGAAAGAAGAAAAAAGAGCACTTGGGAAGTCGCTTGTCTAGGAAGACACCTCAAAAGCTTCATGTTGCTGATAGAGTTTCTGATATCAGGATCAGTGCACCCATTAGTGCTCCTACAACTCCTAATGCAAGTCCTGGACTCAGCCCACTAAAAGCTGGGGATCTTTTAAATCATAATTACATGGCATTCCCTGGTGCTTTTCAAGTTTGTTCTGCCCCGGAGATGCCTCCATCGGACAGACTTCAGTATCCAGGTTTCTCTTACCATGTTCTCCAGGAGAAAAATGTTTTTAGTGTTGATAATTCTCCTCATCACAGTCCAAGAGTAAGCCCACAGAGGAGTAGAAAGATCGCAAGTGGACCTGCATCGCCCTTGCATCAATTATTACCAAATGAGAACTCAACAGCATGCCGTGAGAGTAGTGCGCAGGGAAATGTCCATCCACTACCACTTCCTCCTTTGGGTGCCACTCCTTCACACCCTACTTCCATTCCACCAGTTCCCTCTAATGCAGAGTTGACACCAATCAAAGGCCAATGGCAAAAGGGGAAACTTATTGGGCGTGGGACATTTGGAAGTGTATATGTCGCATCAAACAGGTATAATTTCTAAATAGATCTCATTGCATATGAATATGTTTCCGCTTTTCTATACACCGTGAAGTTTCTAATGTTGCCCAGTGTTTTATTTTAACCAGAGAAACTGGAGCTTTATGTGCAATGAAAGAAGTTGAATTATTACCAGATGATCCAAAATCTGCAGAGAGCATAAGGCAATTAGAGCAGGTTATATTTCCTTCATTTTCTTTGTTTCTTTAAAGTTTAGATATTAAAAAAATATATGAAAAACACTATAAGTTGCAATTCTTCTCAAGTCAGTAAGATGAAAAAATATATTTTAAAATGTTAGTCAGAGTTCACATAATTTGAATCTCACAAAGCGAAATGTGCCACATGAATTGGGACAGAAGTAGTAGAAAAGTTTGCATCTTGATTGATGAACTGGATCATATTGACCATTTAAAGCAGCAGTACCAAACACATTGAGTATGAAATGTTGAATGTGAATACAGTAAATTAGCAACCACCAAACCATTATCATGGGCACATGAAGACATGTTTGTTGTCAAATGGTTTCAACTTCTAATTGTCTCCAACTTTTATGTTGGTATAGGAAATTAATGTTCTCAGTCATCTCAAGCACCCAAATATTGTCCAGTATTACGGCAGCGAAATAGTAAGTAATTCTTATTCTCCAATTAAGTTATGGACTTGATTTATCCGTGCATGTTGTCATCAATGAGATTCTTTACTTCTTTGATTGTGCAGGTTGGTGACCGATTTTACATATATCTAGAATATGTTCATCCTGGTTCTATCAATAAATTCATCCGTGATCATTGTGAAACAATTACAGAATCCATAGTACGAAATTTTACTCGCCATATTCTCTGTGGATTGGCTTACTTACATAGCAAAAAAACCATTCACAGGTAAAAGTCTGAGATTTCACTTATGATGGAGGGTTGGTTATAACCTTCTGAAGAACTAATTTGAATTTTTTACATGTATAGGGACATAAAAGGGGCTAATTTGCTTGTTGATGCTTATGGGGTCGTAAAGCTTGCAGATTTTGGGATGGCTAAGCATGTAAGTTCTCAACTCAAAATATGGAAGTAAACATGTCGTTAAGAGATACCATTTTCCTGGAAGCCTGTACATGTAGCATAACCTATTACTTTTGACTACAGTATCAATGACAAGAATAATAACGCCCAACAGGAAAAATAATGTTTAGAATGACTACTCTAACAGTCATAACAAGGATACTTAATCTGTTGTGGGCCGACTTTTGCTAGTCTTAGATTTGATCTTGAACCTTTACTCTTTCTGTGCAGCTCAATGGGCAAGCTGCTAATCTCTCCTTAAAGGGAAGTCCTTACTGGATGGCTCCTGAGGTACTTCCTTTGAAACATTCACTTCTTTCTTATGTTGTCTTACCTCTCATTCAGTCATGCTTATATCTTTTGTTACTTGGCAGCTCTTGCAGTCAGTTATGCAGACAGATACTACCACTGATCTCGCCTTTGCCACTGACATATGGAGTTTGGGTTGTACAGTAATTGAAATGCTGAATGGCAGACCACCTTGGAGTGAATATGAAGCAGTAAGGACTTTGATTTGCTCATGCTTAGCTCACACATAATTTTTCTTTTCCTCATGCTTAGCTCACACATAATTTTTTCTTTTCCTCATGCTTAGCTCACATGTAATCTTGATTGAGATGCGATTATTTTGCATGCTGATATGCTCCCTTAGATTCATGGGGTCTTCAACAAGTCTGGCCCTTTTTTATGAATACTTTTTCTTGCAACCCTATCTCTTAGAGTGTGGTGGAGATTTTCATGTAGTAGTAATTATGCTAAATAAGACTGATGCCACTATGTTTTGCATTGTGTGTAGGAGATTTTTTGATTTCACTACACTTGAGTTGATGCGTTTCGTATTGAATGGATCCGTATATTTTGCATTGTGTCTAGTATGTTGTTTATGGTGTTTCGACTATCACGTGATTTATTGTTGTTTTGGCTCCTTTCTGGTACACTCTTGCACCGTTTCCTTGTTATTTGCTATATTCTCTTCATTGTCTCCTTCTTTTACCGGGATTTGTTGCACTTGAGCCAATGGTCTTTTGGAAGCAGCCTCTCTACCTCTACGAGGGAGTGGTAAGGTCTGCGTCGTTATATCCTCCCCAGACCTTACTTGTGGGATTTCATTGGGTATGTTGTTGTTGTATTAAGATCTGCAGTAAAGGTAGTGCAGTGATTACATAAGTACATCAGTGCAGAGATACATTACTGTTTCTGCATAGAACCAACAAAGTCAAGCAACTTGTCTAGTAGCCCCTCCTATTGTGTCGTTGCTCCAAAGCCGAGAGTTCAAGAGTTTCTTTCATCCTGGAGTTTCCTTCAATCAGAAGTCAACACTTTGTTTATCTTACAAATGTTATCTCATAAACGGACATTAAATCTTACAACACTGGAATGTTAGTTTATCCCCTTTTTGCAGGCTTACTTTGTAAAGCAACTAGTCAGACCGACTATAAAGAGCAGCACCACATTAACCATATCCATTTTTGCAGGCTGCAGCCATGTTCAAGGTTCTAAAAGATACGCCTCCAATACCGGAAACATTATCACCTGAAGGGAAAGATTTCTTGCGCTGTTGTTTCTGTAGGAACCCAGCGGAGAGGCCCTCGGCCAGCATGTTATTAGAACATCGATTTATGAGAGTCTCTCATCAACCAGATGTACCTTCTTTCATCAAACCAGTTGGTGTGATACGAGTCAAAGTAAGTACCTTCAATTCCTCTCCTCTCCTCTCTAGCTCTTTTTCTTACTTTTCTCTGTGCTTGTGAGTTGTGATTTTCAATGCAATAATATAACTTTAACAGGAAAAGTTAAATTCTCAAAAAGAGCAGACAACATACAATCTTGACCAAGGGCGTTTATCGCTAGAGAGGTAGCTCTTAAAAAAACTGTCAATGGAAGGGAAAATTAGATTCCAAATGGACTGCTTGTGCGAACACATTCATGAGATGGACATTTATTCTTCTGTGCAATTGGGACAGGCCAGCTGTGCATCATTGAAATTCCAACTTAATATTGGAGCCCCATCATTTCGCTCGTTCAAATCCCCTATGGTCCTGTCCGCATTTAATCCCCAGCCTGCTCGGTGTATAGCACTATTGCAAATGTAAAGTCATTGCCAAAACTGGGTGCAACTACAAAATCTCAACTGATTTTGGGGTGGAAGTAGCAGTCATTCTTTTCAGTTTCTCTTTCAACGAGAGCTGAACTTGTGAATACAATGGAGACCTCTATATATGTGCTGTGTAGATAGCTTGAAACCGAAAACTAAATTGGAGCCAGTAGGTGCTCTGGCTTGTTGTCAATATTAACACCTCGAGAGGAACATAGGTTTATTATCATCCAGGGAAGTTTTTTCCTGCTGACCTTGGAGTTTAGAAGTAGATTTTCTGTAATGACTTCCAAAGCAGGAGATTCAACAACAATCAAAAGAAAATGGAATGCTTTGACAAATTATACAATTCTTTACTGAATGTCGTATTCTGTTGTTTTTTTTCACAATTATGTCTAGTGGTTTTGCTTGTATCTCATAATCGCTTATATTGCAACTTAGTGGACATATTTTTCAGTGTGTTAAAATTTCATCATGGTCTCTATTATTTTCAGCTCAAAAATAAAGAAAATGAATTGATTAAACCCTTTATTCATTAACAAATTGAACATTATATAGTGACAATGACACAAAATAAGCCCAAATTATTGTGCCACTTTACTACTTACTAGAACCTTGCTTTATAGCTGAGGTGGAAAGTTAGGTCAACAGAAAAGGGAGAAACGTCAATGAAAAAGATTATAAAAAAAAATGATAGAATAAAGTATGTGAAGTAAATATTTCCATATAAGTTGAAAGACACTAAATTGAAAGATTTTCATCTTCTTTCCATATATTTAGCCCTCATCCAACCAAATAAACGTCCCCCAATCAATGCCCTTTCCTTTGTTTGCCCCTCCATCTCCTTTCAATAATCCAAAATTCCCATAAACAAAACCTCATCTTGTGTGAGAGAGAGACAATAGAGATGGATCCACCACAGGTAGAGACCATGGACATCTCCAGCAAAAGTTATCCCCCAATTGAAGATGAGCAGGACAGAATAGTTGACCAGTGGTAATTTTGTTTCCCTTGTTGCCAATTTGCCCTGTTTTCTCCAACTATTTCTGTTGGTATTTTCTTACTGTTTTGATTAGACGAGACCCATTTGGTTTACCTCTTTGATCTTTTGGTTGTGTTTCTGCAGTTGTTCTTGCTTTTACGACTGTACTGATAACTTGTTGGACTACTTGTGCTGCTATGATTTCTGGTGTTCTTAGGGATACACATTATATAACTACTCTGTAGTCGGGAACTTGTTAGATGAACCAATTATGTTCTTTTACTTTTGGTTAGATCAAAGTTATTTATCCATCTTATATTGTAATTAAAGTTCTAATGAGAATTTGAGATGGTCAATGTCTTCTTCATTGTCATCTTTTTCCAATTAATTATATGGCTATGGTCCATAAGATGGTGTGTTCAACTAAAACCTCAAATATTGTTTTATGACCAATTTTGATATTCAAAGAGGCCATGGTTGAAGGGAAAAAAACCTCTTACATAAAAGCATGTTGAGACTGTGTATAATAGTCAATTGTTCCAATCCTTGCGCATTGCAGGAGCTTTTGTGCATTGAGCTGACTGTTCTTTTAGCACTTTTTCTGATAGGAAGTGTTGGGGCCAGTAGAGTGGTAAAAGTTTCAGTTGCGAGGCTCAATTGATAATAATGGGGGAAATCAGAAACCTGAGAGTTGAAGAATGTCAGGAATTCTCTTAGTGATGTTGATATGTTACATCCATTGGCATTTTGGCCTAAAGTTGTTTGTGGTGCCCTATACAAGTATATTCTTTCATTAATATTATTTTGGCATCCGTATCAACTCGATTGATTCGAATTCACGAGAAAAGGCTCTTATGAAAATATAGCAAGATTACATTGTTGAAAACGTCACTGGAGAATACGTTTGTTTATGCTGGCGTTATTAGTTGTTCACGCTTTTAAGATCGTAGTCTCCACTGATATGAGAGACCGCCTCATTTTGCATGCCACCAGAAAAACCGCTCCTAATAAATAAAATTCATATTGAGGCACGTATATCTAGTTCTCTTTAAAGAGATTCATGTTCATACATTACTTATGTCGTACTTGGAGAAAAAACAAAGATTAATCTCACTGTAACCTTATGAAACTGGACCCTAGAAGTAATACACTTCCTTAGTTTATTTCTTACTTATTTATTATATTAAAATTAAATTTTCATTTTACTTGTTCACTTGAACATATCAAAAGAGACAATACGGATATCATGATAAAATATGAACTTTATGTATTATTTCTTTAAGACCGTGTTAAATTCATTTTGAACAAGTGAAAGTGAAGTGAGGGAATATCATTAAAATGTCACATTAGAGGACCATAGGCAAGAGGCTTGGGGCTGTGGATAATATATGTAGCATGGATTAAGTATTCGAATGTATAAATATTTTAAGACTTATTGGGACATGACATAGGCTTAAAATTTTATACATCTAAATTAATAACTAGCAGATTGCAAAAAAGTATTACCCCCAAAAAAAGAGATAATACAAAAACACATTATAACAAACTGGCAAAGTGACCACTGGACCTTTTTATTGAAACAACAACATCGATCAGGCAGCAATAAAGTCTTATGATTTTGGTTTTAAACTTTTACTCAGTACAGAAGCTCCCAAATCTCTTTTCAATTTGAAATACGTTTGGTGTCAAAAAATGGAAATTCATGTCCAAATCAGAGGACAATACTAATAACATTTTTTTAAAAAAAAGTATTAAAAGAAACCATGCGTCTAATCGTGTGCCGGCACACCAATACGCACCAGTATATTTGGTGTTTGGGCTTCGCAGTGGACTATCACATTGTACTGTAGTCTGTAGTTGACTTGTATGACTGTAGTTGAATTGTATGGCAGAGTTAGGTAAGGTTGGGGGTTTAGGTAAGGTCGAGGGTTCATTAGAATTTTTCTCGGTTGAAAATTACAACTTATATATTGTTAAAAATATTTTTTTTTATGTATATATAGTATATGTTGAACCTTCTTCTGACGTCTTTTATGTGTACTTCATATTTTAAACCGTTTGATGAAAATTCTGGTTCTGCGTTGACTTCAAATGAAGATTGATATGGATAAAATGCATTTTAGTCTTTTTTAAAAGAATGAGATATGAGACAAGACAACAATTGTAAATTATTTAATTGTTCCCAATAGACGATTAATTTTGTTAACTGCACATCATTCATTGGATTAACATAGCACGGACCAAATGTCCAAATTCATTGTTCACGGATGATGACTAGAATTGCACTATTTGAAAAAGTGCTGCTCCTTTTTATATAGTATTAACTTTATCTAAGTGCAGACCAAGTTATAGAAGAGGATAAATCAATTAACGTTTCAATCACATTCAGATTTGTTATAGTTTCAATTAGGAGGCAGAGTATGGGCTGCGGGTTCGGCCGAGTTCACCAGCTTTGGTTCAAACCTCATATTTGTCATAAAAAATCATTTAATAGGTATAAAATCATTAATTTATAACTCAGTAACTTATGAATACTAGAATTCAAAATCCATACGTTTCAAATCTTGACTCCACCTTTGGTTTCAATACTCATATCATTTATTTTTCGGAAAAGGCTCAAAAATACCCCTAAACTATCCGAAATAGTTCACATATACCCTTAAATTATATTCCGGCTCAAAACTACCCTTCCCGTCATACTATTGGGTCACACATACCCTTCTAATTAACAGAAGTGTGTTAAGTGCCATGTGGACGCCGCATGGATGCCACGTAAGCGCCACAATTTCATATTTTCAGATAGATTAATAATAAGATTCCTAATCCCTAATTTCCCCCCTCATTTCTCCATTTCCATTTGAAACGATTTCACCCACCCCTTTCCCCTAATTTCGCAGCTAGGGTTTCACAGATTTCCCCTCATTTCGCGGTTGGTTTCAAAGTTGATTTCACGATTGGGTTTTGAAGTTGAAACCACCACGAAATGAGGAGAAATCTGTGAAATCCTAGCTGCGAAATTAGGGGAAAGGGGTGGGTGAAATCGTTTCAAATGGAAATGGAGAAATGAGGGGAAAAATTAGGGATTAGGAATCTTAGTAGGCGTTTGGCCATGCGATACCATATCACGATATGATATCGTGAGATGGAATCAGCGTTTGGACATGCGATTTTACGCTGATTCCATCTCATGATTCCATATCATGAGATGTGATTCCATGTTCTCCAAAAACCATGATATGGAATTATATGGTAATTTCATATCATGATTTGAGATATTTTAATACAAAAATTGATCCACGAGTTTATATTTTGTTAAAACAACCCCACATTTATATCTATTACTAATCATTTATTTCATATGTAAATAAAAATTTTTATAATCACATCATTACTTTTAAAAATTTATTATTCTCACCAACATATAGTCACTTTAACTCACACCAACCGATTGTTAAAGTGATGAAATATTTATGGTCTATGAGCATGAAAATATAGTTGCGGATGATACTGACCAACAAATGGCTCAAAGTAACAATGTTGGTTCGTTTTCTCGGTCACATGATCGAGAAATGCAAGTTCAACGTGAGAAAATTGGTCGTACTATGTGGAAGGATTATATTAAAGACTAGTACACTGCAATTTATGTTCAATTTTTTTTTATCAAATTAAAGTTAGATGAAACAATTACTTAAGTGGAGAACAAATAGTTTTGTAATAATTTATTATGCGATTTTATAAATTTTTATTTATTTGATAAGATTGAATAAACAATTGGGGGTATTTTAATAGTTTTACAACTTATGAGATTTTTATGTCTATGAGAAAATATACAACACAAAAATTTCATATCGCATGTCCAAACAAAACTTCAATTTCATCTCATGATTCCATATCATATGCCATATCATGATTCCATATGATGATACCATATCGCATGGCCAAACGGGCCCTTATTATTAGTCTACGTAGAAATATGAAATCGTGGTGCTTACGTGGCATCCATGTGGCGTCCACATGGCACTTAGCACACTTCTGTTAAGTAGAAGGGTATGTGTGACCCAATAGTATGACGGGAAGGGTAGTTTTGAGCCGAAATATAGTTTAAGGGTATATGTGAGCTATTTTGGATAGTTTAGGGGTATTTTTGAGCCTTTTCCGTTTATTTTATAAGACAATTTAAGAAGTTTTGCAAAACCAGAGGGTTCCCTGAATCTGAATAATTTCCACAATATACTTGTTAATTTCTCATAATGATTGCCATGTCATGCAAGTCCAACTTAAGCATAAATTATCCAAGTTGAGTTAGAAAGGATGACACCAATTGAATCTGGACAGAAGTCTAGCTAGGAAAATACCATTTTTATATAATTCGACTGTCTGCAAGTAGTATAGATTGTTCAATTTGGGCACTAACACCTCCTTATTGCTGGCATTCGTCACTCCTCATATATAGTTTCCACTAGCTAGTTTAGTGCAAGGCTGCTATGTTTCTTAATGTGCACATGCAGGTGTTTTATAATCTATTGCACGTTTAACAGTTTTCCTTTTTAGGTTCTTCAACCATCTTTACTTTTTTTCCTTTCCAAGCCAAACATGTATTGAAGAAGTCCACTCGGATAGAGCACTTATAACAAGATTGCATTCTGGTACTTCAAAGTTGTAAAAACTTACCTGCTGCATTGAGTGTTTATACCAAGTCAATACTAGAATGAACTTAATCAAAATCCCTGAGCATGGTTTAATAAGCTTTTTATCCATCACTATGAAAAAATTGAATTGGTACAAAAAGGCAATATATTCATTCATTCATTCATTAAGGGAGAGATAAAGATAATAAAACCATGAACGAAGAAAGATATGATTAGAAAAAAAAAATATTGGCTAGTGACTGTGAGGTTTCAATTTTTGACTTGAGGGCCACCAAAGGCCTATGTATTTTGTCCTTTGGATAGATAGATAGGCTTTTTATTTATTTTTTTATTTTTTGTGTTGTCAAAACAATGAAATAGAGGGTGATCAAGTTGAATTGATCAGTTTTTGAAGGAACAAGGTTCAAGTCTACCGATTTATTAGAATACCTCAGCCGCATATATATATACAACAGTATTGCACTTCCACTTGACACCTAACGTAATAATAGACATCTCAGCTTAACATGACCTTCTCTTGGGGTGGATGCTTTCAGCAATTACTTGGCTACCCAATGTTTAATACCGCGGGCACAACAACTGGTACGCTAGATAGAGGTGCATCTTTCGTCAAGTACATTATTTGATTTGATGGTATTGAATAGTTTTCTTAAAGGGTATGCCAAATTCTAAACAACTAGAGCAAGTAGGAATCTGTACTACCAAACAAATCTATGAATTCAATTTCCCTCGCAGAAGTAGAGAAGTCAAATTGTGAAGTATTTTATTTCTATCAGTTTGCTCAGTTTCAACGGGATGCCTCATCATGCACTCACATATACTACTTTATCTTTGTAAAGAGCAGCTGATATTTTTTAAAGAATCATATGGATTAGTACCAAACTTAACTGAAAGGGACATCTTTATTCTTAGTGGCTCTGCCACTCTCTACTCTGTACTGAGCATGAGTTTGTGTTTGCTTATAAATAACACCTTCTGCTTACTCCTGATTTTATAACGAAATAGAGCAATGTTTACTTTATCTGCAATCATGAACATGAAAAGCCATATGTTTTTAACTAACCCTTTGATTTGCTTCTTGTTTCTCAGTTCCTTTGTGTATGGCCAGCTTGATTACAAATACTACGATACCACTTGTCCCAACCTCATAAAAATCGTTAGAAATGGTGTCTGGTCTGCTATTTCTAATGACACCAGAATGCCTGCTTCTCTTTTGCGCCTGCACTTCCATGACTGTTTTGTCAATGTATACACATGAAATCTTTCTATCCCCTTTCTTAGTGTAACAACATATTAAGAACATAGCACTAATGCCAGTTAATCTAATTTTCTACTGATCTATGTTGTGTAGGGATGTGACGGGTCAATTCTGCTTGATGATACGAGTACATTCACAGGAGAGAAGAATGCATTTCCTAATCGAAATTCAGCCAGAGGATATGAAGTCATTGATGCAATAAAGGCTAATGTGGAGAAAGCCTGTCCATCTACAGTTTCATGTACTGATATATTGACTCTAGCAGCTAGAGAAGCTATTTATCTTGTAAGAATTTTTTTCTTGTCAAAGGGCTTTCAGATTCCTTATCTATATAATATACTTTGCCTCTCATCAAATTGTTTGATACGGCTACCGTGTAATCGATCTAACTTGTTTTGTCGAATGTTTTCAGACTAGAGGACCCTTTTGGTCAGTGTGCTTGGGACGTCGAGATAGTCTTACTGCAAGTCAGAATGCAGCTAATGATCAGCTTCCATCACCTTTCGAGCCCTTAGTAAACATTACTGCGAAATTTGTTTCTAAGGGTCTTGATGTAAAAGATGTTGTGGTGCTTTCAGGTACCTGAACCTAAACCAACATGCAACTTTTCTTTTTGTTACTAATTCCTACTAAAAGAGCCTTGTGGTTTCCCTCTCGCGCTAATTTCATGTATCATCAGTTAACTTTATCAATTATAACAGTAAAGTCGAAAGTATTTGTCATACGTTGATGCAGGTGCCCACACCCTTGGATTTGCTCAATGTTCCACGTTCAAACGAAGGCTATTTGATTTTGATGGATCAGGCAATCCTGATCCAACACTGGATTCATCATTACTAGGCAGTCTGCGAAGCGTATGCCCCAACCAGAAAGATTCAGATTCCAACTTGGCTCCTCTGGATGCAGTCACAATTAACAGGTTTGACAATGTATATTTCAAGAATCTAATGAACAATTCGGGGCTTCTTGAGTCAGATCAAGCTCTCATGAATGACAATACGACTGCTGCACTGGTGTCAAACTTCAGCAAGTATCCATATCTTTTTTCCAAGGAGTTCGCCGCATCAATGGTAAAGCTGATCAATATAGGTGTGCTAACAGGACAAAATGGAGAAATCAGAAAGAACTGTAGGGTGGTGAATTAGAAAGTTCCAAAATATTGTGAGATAATTAGCTCTGCGAGCTAATAACATATTATCAATGCATGTTTGATGTAGTATAAGAATTCACTGTCACATTTTTATTTTTATTTTAATTTGGCACTATGTTATTTGGCGTAGATCCATTAACCAAAGTTTCTTCTTGTCTAATAGTAAAAATGTTAGTTATATATGGCTTCCACAAAGTTTGTCCAATCTATTACCTAAACAATACAAACAGAAGGGCATCCCGGTACTAAAGCTCCTGCTATGTGTAGGGTCCGAGGAAAGGGTCCCACCACAAGGGCCTATTGTTCGCAACCTTACCTCCTGGCCACATGGCAACAACTTTACTAGTTACTCCAAGGCTGCCCTAAATAATACAAACAGGACAACTAAAATAGCTTGAAATTAAAACTGGTGGAGTTAGAAACCTGGAATGCAGATATGGGCAAATGTGCAACTTTTGTAGAGACAACAAAAAATAACACGACATGAAAATTAACTAACCAGATACATGAAGGGCAGCAGACACTTTTCGGTGTCTTTGATAAATTGTTAAAGAATACATAAACAGAGCTATCCTGTACCAAGAGAGAACTTTTATTTGCTCCAATAAGAATTTTGGTGAAACAGGATTAAGAACAACGAATTTCTTATGATAAGCAGATTTATTTTGCATGCTCATTATTCCTATAAAGTATCGGGCTAATAATGTATACGATACTTGAATTTAATTCTCATCCTTCAAAGACAAAGAGGATAATAAAAGCATTGGTCAGGCACGAATACTAGTTACAAATAATGGCACCTCACTTGAGTTAATCTCCTTTGTCCCCTTTTTAGCACAACGACTTTTACGCAAAAGATTTTGATCAGTTATTGCAGTTCAATTTTAAGTTCATTCTATCCAAGTTGAGCTTAAAAAAAAAATTGCAATGTTAATAGACTTCTATTGAGTTTTTGGCTAAAATCATCTCTTAACTATGACTCAAATCTAATATACATCCTTATATTATCTAAGTGAGCAAAAAACATCCCTATACTATCCAAAAAATAACAAGAATCATCCTTCAGTCTATTTTTGTTAAGAAACTGATTGAACCAATAAAAAAATATTTTTTAATTTGGTCATGTTTTAGCCACGACGAGAAGATCAAAGTTACCTAAAAAGAATAAGGATATAGATAGGAAATAAATCTTTCATTCTCAAAATTTAAATTTTGTGTGTTGTTAGTTTATATGTTTTTTGCATCATCAAGTAAATTGACTTGCAACAATACACAAGTCTTGAAATATTTATACAGTAGGTTCCGATGGTTAGAAAGATTATGTAAAAAAAGTCATTCTAAAAATATTACGCTCAACTATTTAGAGATTTTCTTTAATAAAATATTTAGTACGTATGTACGTTATATACAATGCAATTCATATTTTATACAATGTACATAAATATTGGAAATTTAGTGAAATTACGTAGGCGTTTAGTTATGAAAATTAAAAAAAAAAATTACTTTATTTGAAATTTTTGAAATTGGAGTTGTATTTGGCCATACTTTTTACAAAGATTATTTAGAATTTTAAAATATTTTGTCTGAATATGATTTAAACCCTCAATTTCTAAAATTTAAAAAAATCACCCAACTTGACTAGCTTAACCCATGTGTACATATATTTATTCGACTTGACACATTTTTTTTGTTGGTGGCGTGAGTTTCTTAAAAAAAATAGATATAAGGATGAATCTTGTAACTTTTTGAATAGTGCAAGGATATTTTTTTTTCACTTATATAACACAAGGATGTATTTTAGGTTAAGTCATACTTCATGATAATTTTAGCCAAAAACTCAATTCTATGTCCCAAATTAATATTTATTTCGTATTAATTTAAAATGTTGTCGGCTCCGAAAAGAAGAAAAAGGGAAATCCTGCTCAGAGGGAGTAAACTATTTTACACATGAAAAATGAAATTTTTTATTAGATAGTGTCAGATAACATCCCTTATTAAATGTTGTTTCTATTGTTGTCGCTGTGGACTGCTGGAGCTAAGTGCAGTTTTTTCTTTCTATTTCCCGTGAATTAAGGAAATGTTTTGTATTATGAAAAATACCTTAATTAAAAATATTTGAAAAAACAAGCTAAGTTTCTTATTTGTTTTTTATAATATATTGATAAATAAATAAAAATATTTATACAAATCTAACGGATGAAATAGGGCGGAGAGTAGGGGTTCGAATACAGTGAGGATTAGACAATCCAGAAGATAATAAAGTTTAAATATCATTTATGAAAAAAAATTCCTATTTATATAGAAAAATTATTTTTCTTATTTATATGATATTTATTTTCCAAATCTTTTTCATAATTTCAAATTCAATTTTTTAACATTAGCGCAAACAAATAAAAATTTGCAAAAATAATTCTTCTCAACAAGTCGCATAGGATGCGAAATTTTATTCAGCGACAGAATACAACAAAAAGCAGACTATATTTGGCGCTATTATACTGACAAAAGGACAGCTGTCATCACGGAAGGAAACTGGGCTTAGTAGGTCGTAGTGGGCCCATGGGCCTGTTTCAGCCCATAACTGTCCAAAATGATCCTCCACACTCTACCAGTCCACAGGTATTGACAGAAACAAGAAAATCGCATGCTGTCCACCGCGTACTGTAGCATAAACTGCTCCTTCAAAAACACATAGGGTTTTCGTTTTTCCATTGAAACGTTTTTCGAGTCTAAGAGAAAATGGCGAATCCGAGATGCTATTTGGACATAAGCCTTGGTGGAGAGCTTGAAGGAAGAATGGTGATTGAGCTTTACAAAGACGTCGTTCCTAAAACCGTTGAAAATTTCAGGGCTCTTTGTACTGGTGAGAAAGGCATTGGCCCTAACACCGGTGTTCCCCTCCATTTCAAGGTTTTTATTCCGTTTTCTCTATTTGCCTACGCGTAAATAGTTTCTGCGTCCTGTAATATGTTTGTGCATTTGTGTTTTTTCTCTTCAACACATGAATAGTTGAGTTTTTGAATGAAATAGACCTAGTTGAGGAATGTATATGGTCAGATAGATGATTCAAGCAGTCAAATCCCAACTAGTTAGGAATTGAGGCTTATTTGTAGACTTGTAGTAGTTTTTGGCTGTATATTAGTTCCCACCTTTTCAGTTTTTGGGTGTATTGAATGCATGTGATCCTATTGTACGAGTTGATGTTTGTTAGACTTCAATACTATTTTACTTGAAAATAGAAGTATGATTCACTCTGTTTGATGTTTACGAATCATGTCATAAACTCTGATCTTCTTGTGCCAGTAGGGGTGGAATGTTTTTGCTGTTCTTTTGTTTCTTGGCGTTATTTTACAGTTGAACAGGGAAGTAGTATATGTGAATTTACTTTTAATCTTAGGAAAGAATAAAGGAGAATGGGGCACTTCTCACAAATTTCATGAAAGTAAGTCTGGTTGCACATATGGAAACAGTTCTCTCCTTGGGCGGAGAATGAATCATAGTCCTTCAATTCAGTTTGGTTATAGGAGATGGTATTCTGGAATTGTCAAACACTCTAATGCCAATGATGATATAATAAGGGAGAATGAGGAGATTGCTTAGAATAATACTACAGTTCCAACACAGCATGAATTTTGGGTGTATGTTCTGGAGTTATCTGAACCTCTAAAGCAACTGTCTCTGTTACTTCATGCTCTATCCTATCTAAATCTATTTTTTTTAGTGACCCAAATAAATTGATTCTCTGTATGTGACTGTCCATTTTTACCTTTCCCTTTAGCTTTTTGTTCCATTCATTATAATATTGTTTGCTTCTTATGCAGGGTTGTTGTTTTCATCATGTCATCAGAGGCTTTATGTTGCAAGGCGGGGACATTTCTGCTGGAAACGGCAGTGGTGGGGAATCAATTTATGGCTTGACATTTGAAGATGAAAATTTTAAACTCAAACATGAAAGAAAAGGGATGCTTTCTATGGCTAATTCTGGTCCAAATACAAACGGGTCTCAATTTTTCATCACCGCTTCTCAAACACATGTTCTAGATGGAAAGAATGTTGTATTTGGACGAGTAATCAGGGGTTTGGGGATGATTCGCGTAATTGAACATATTAAAACAAGTGAAAATGGTTTTCCTGATCTTCCTGTGATAATAGAGGACTGTGGAGAAATTCCAGAGGGTGCAGATGATGGCACAACTAACTTCTTTAAAGATGGTGATACTTACCCTGATTGGCCAATAGACCTTGACGTGAAACCAGATGACGTTGCTTGGTGGATAAATGTTGTTGACTGTATCAAAGCCTTTGGCAATGAACATTTCAAGGTACTAGATTAATGGATATTTCCTGTTTGTTTCAAGTATACCTTGTGTTGTTGTATAAGTTCACACATATATGTTTCCAAAAGTAAGCTTGGATTGATAGCTTGTTCTTTACATAAAATAAGATCTACTGCAAGAAATAACTAAATAAATAAAATGAGAGACAGTGAGAGCAAACAATGTAACACCATTTCTTCTCCACTTTTCTGTTGTTTTTTATCCATGGGCTTAGACTTAGTTGCACATTTTATCTATTTCAAAATGTGATTGTATATCATCTTCGTATTTGTCATGGGCAGAAGGAAGACTATAAGATGGCTATCAGAAAGTACAGGAAGGCTGTTCGTTATACCGACTTATGCTGGGAAAAGGAAGACATTGATGAAGGTGAATTTTCTAATTGCAGCTTTAAATGACTATCTGATTTGCTTTCTCATAACTAGGACATCTGTCTGAAGGAATTATTTGCCTCATTATACAGTAAAAAGCGAGTATTTGAGGAAGACAAAGTCCCAGATACTTGCAAATAGTTCTGTAAGTTCTCCTAAATTCTCTTGCAACCATTTGGTTTTATGTAATGATTTTCTTTCTGTTAGAATCTTGTAGGCCTTAGTAGGACTTCAGTTACATAATATAAGAACTAGTCCCTTTCCTGAGCTTTATGGTGAGAACATATCCTGTGGATGTAATAACTTTCCTGAAGAAATCAGCTTTGTTAATGTTTCTTCCATATAAATAAATAATAAATAACATTGTTTTAGTCTATACATTTTCGCCATCAATGTCTATATACATTGAAGCTAAGTTACTCGGACTTGGAAAAATCGGTGCCGAACGTAAGGGTGTGGGATTTGTGTCGGATCTGGTCAAACGAGATCGGGTGTGTTGACCAACAATTTAGAGAAGAAATTGAAATTTTGATATCTCAAAGTAAAGATTTGAATAGATGGGAAACAAATACCTTCAATTTTTCTGCTATATAGTGATTCATACTAGTCCTTTGAAGGTTTTTTCTTGATAAATTAGAGTAATATACCGTTGAGGAGTTTCTAGAATCTTCGCATGGTATCAAAGCTCTCGTGCTAAGCACACATTGGTGTATGAATTTGTGAGAGAGAAGGGATGCAGCGCCGTTTTGGAACTGAACTAGGGTTTATTCATCGTTTTGTTTCACTGGCTGCTTCGTTCTATACGTGAATGGAGAAGAGGGGAACGTGGGGTTTGGATAAATAGGGTGTGGGCCGGGTCGGTCATGGTTTTGAAGGTTGGGCTAAATTTGGTTATATATTTGGACATGGATAATGGTCCATAACATGAGTGAGACCAAGTCCCTTGGAGTTTTCTTTCAAAAATAAAATCAAAATTAGAGTATTATTTAAATGAAATAATTTCTACTTAAAATAGAGTATTATTGAATCAAAGTTAAACCAGGTCCCTTCGATGGTACATTATAAGTTTTCCACAATGTCTCATATTTATGTATATTTTTAGTTTTTTTTTTACCGTGTCCCCGCACATGTATCCGTATCTAGATCCATATCCCCAAATCTTAAAAATCAGATCATGAAGGATCCGACATGCGGATCC
Source organism: Solanum acaule (assembly GCA_036250505.1). Classification (NCBI taxonomy): domain Eukaryota; kingdom Viridiplantae; phylum Streptophyta; class Magnoliopsida; order Solanales; family Solanaceae; genus Solanum; species Solanum acaule. The sequence goes on from JAJOOR010001231.1 coordinate 37,563, forward strand.
GCACCTGTGTCAGACATTCGAGTCCGAGCAACTTAACATTGAAGAACACTTAATTATTTCCATAAGTTAGATATTTTTGAAATGCCTTCAACTTTTTTTTTCTTTATGTGATGCCTTGGAACTTCTTCATTGTTCATTTTAAGTACTATGGAATTTTTAACTCATTGATTTTCTAATTACTGTGGATATTCAGACTGATCACATATACATATTTAGACTTTGTTCTTGATTCTGGACTATGTAGCATTTCCTTTTCTTTTGCTCCGCAAAATAATGTTAACATTCTTGTTCAGGCCTGTAAACTGAAGTTAGGAGATCTAACTGGAGCATTGATGGATGCTAATGATGCAATTTATGATGGAGAAGACAATGTCAAAGCTTTTTACCGCCAAGGCCAGGTTAGTGTGTTGAGCTATAATATAGTTCAAGTGGTTAGATTTCCTGAACAAAAGAAAGCCTGACTTGATTTGTAGAAGAGCAGCGAACAGTGAATAGGATATAGAATGATCTACTGCACAACCGCAATATTATGATAAAAAGCACCTGTAACATCATTCTCCTCAGTGTTCTTGGTCTTAGAAGTCTGAGTGTAAAGAATAACTTACAATTTACTTTCCGATCTTCATCTTCCATAACTTACAAGAGTTTGGTCATAGCAATATATCTCTTATATTCTTCGAATCCCAAAGGAGGCAAAAAGACTAGATAATTTTTTTCCCATCTGTCCAAGCCTTGGTAGATAGAGTTACCCAGTACTTGCCTTGGTGGGAGGCAGTTGGTATCCTATTGAATTAGTCAAGGTGTGCGCTAGCGGGCCGGACACCACGGTTCTAAAATATTTACTTGATGGTGTAGGATTACTGATTCATTTATACCTTATTGTCTTCATACTTCACTATACAGGGTATTATACATATCCAAAACATTGAACCATCATTTTCTCTATTTCAGGTATATATGGCAATGAATGCTATAGATGCAGCGGCTGAAAGTTTTAAGAAGGCCCTGCAGTTAGAGCCAAACAATGGTTAGTGGCGTACGATTTCATCTTTGACATTTTAAGGGAAGAAACTCTGGCAAACGTTGAAGTATAAAGAGTACATTTTTCTTCATTGATTAATGCATGTGCAGCCGTTCCTTTTTTACCTTTTTCTGCATTATTTCCTGGCTACCTGTATACTCTAAGTTGTATTAGATGATTCTCTTGGAGCCAAACAAGGTTGCTGTCTTTAGCTGTGAATCTCAGGCTTAGTAACTTGGATATCCAAACTTGCATATAGAAGTCCTTTTCATCCGGCAATGGAACTTTTAATCCATAAAAGGAGATGTAGCAGTTGAAAAAGCGTGTTCATTATGTTTTGCCTAAACTGATTATATAAAAGACTCAGAGATACTCATAGAGTTTTCACTGGAATTTCCGATTTGTACCTAAAGTGTGGTACACCTCGCACCAACCCAAACTCCCTACCCTCATAAAAAGTTCACATTAAACTCTGTTTGACTGGTTATTTTTTGTACGAATAAAGGAAATAATATTATTCACCTCTAGTCTTGAGTATCTGCCCCGGGAACTTTTTCTTACATTTTACTTTCAGGGGGGATAAAGAAGGAGCTGGCTGCTGCAATGAAGAAGGTTAGTCATTATCAGATCAAAATATTTGATCCAACATCTTCACTTCCTTTTGCAATTTCAAGTATATGAACATAATACATGTTTTCTAATTTTCTTTCTAAAAAAATACACGTTCTGTAGTTTCAAAAACTACATGTTCTCTAATTTGTTAACAATTATGACAGATTGCTTATAAACTAGAGCAGGAGAAGAAGGGTTATGCTAAAATGTTTCAGTAAAATTTCCAGTGGTATGCTGAACTCTTCTTCAAATTTCAACCTGCAATCATATTTTTTCATTATCCAAATTTATGATGCTCTGAGATATCAAATGCTGGCTGCTACTAATACTAGTTAGTTGAATCTTTTGGCACAGTTCACAATAGAAGTATAGTGGTTCAGGTCAACTTTTGGGCCTCAAAACAGCTAGAATCAGGTATTTTGCGCCCACATCATCTTCTTTCTCTCTATTTTAGCCTGTCAGATCAATCTGTTATGTCTTATCTTGTAGGAGTAATAGAAACTTTGGTAGTTTGGTACATCAATTTCTTGTATATACTTCCATCTCATTGATCTTTTTTTTCCTTTCTACATTTTGAGTTCTTGCAGGATTTGTTTCTCATGGAGTACAAAAACGAAGGGTTTGTTCTCAACCTCTCATAGAGTACAAAAACTAACTGTGGTTATCAAAGTTTGAGCCGATTTCTGAGTTGACTTTTAATTCTGTTTAGTGGGCATTCTTCTGTTGAATACAAAAGATATAGCGCTGAATATACCTCAACGTGTTTTGTACAGAAAGTGAAAGGGAACTTAATGCAGGATAAAGTATCTTTCCATTTTATAATATAATGATATGGATGCCCCAAACTTGGTTATCTGTGGCTTCCGCAAAAGTCCTTTGTCTCAGCTTACTTCAATATTTTTAACCTCTTGATGTGCAATATTTTTAGTACAAAGTCAGTTTCCTGGATTCGTTTTTATCTTCCCGTGACTTACTAGCAGCTGCAATTCAATTGTGCTGTTTTGCATGAATCCATTCGTGCACTAGGCTCCGGTGATGTGCGAGCCAGAGCAGATTTGAGTACATGACACCTTAATGAAACAACAGTTGATAGTTGATAGGAGTTTATGAGAAAAAAACAGAACAATTACATAAATTTTATTTTCCTCTTGGGATATTTATTCTCATATTACAACATGGTCTACTATTTAGGCGCTTAACTATTGAAGGTAAAAGAATACAAATTAATCTTCTAATCGTCCAACAAATTGTGTGAAAAATTCTACAAGTATTTCCTTAGTTTATTCGGAGCTTCCTCTCCTCTGAAAGCAACTGAGCAAAGCGGACTATAGCAGCTTCGTTGGTGCCTTCCCCAACAACTGGTTCGTATCGGCCTGTTTCTAAGTTGACCCTTGAAATTGGCTTCTTCAATAGATCATTACCAATTTGTACTAGTGTCTCCATGTTTTCTGTCGTTGCAATATCCATAGATGCAGCCTCCCCTGTCAAATTGTCATCCTGTACCAATCAAACCAGAAAAGCGTTAGCTGATTTATTTTCATCATGTAATTTGAAAATACTTAAAAAAGTTGGGTCATTTTTACCTGAATTCTGATGTAGTTCTTCTCACTACCAAGGGTCTGAAACATGGTGGAAACATGTATGTCTACCATATCAGCACTTGCATCACCATAGATATCTATCAAAGGAGTGGCACCATTGTTGTACACCCAACCTAACATCCCCCATCTGGAAGCCACTGTAGCATTATACTTCTCTTCCTGCTTGCCTATACCCGTGCCCAACGACAGAACCAACATTTTCTTGCAGTCCATATTCTTCATACCCTCGTATTGAAAGTTACCCGTCATGATTTGTTTTGAAACGTATGTTATTGCCATCAAGGTCTAAGAAAGAGTCAAAATCTTTGTGTCAATATTGATATTTCAAAAAGAATAAGATATAAAAATTTAACTTGTGTGACTACTCACTGGATTATTTGCAGCTACACCTCCATCGACAAGATCAAACGTACGTGTTTTCCCTTGAGCATCCTTAGTCTCAAAACTGTGCACTGGGAAATAAGTGGGTGCGGCTGAGGTACTAAGGCAAACGTCTGATAATTGAGCATTCTTTGAGAGATTTGTTTTTGCCTGTAGACAAATTAATTCGAATAATTATATTAAATAAGAAGAAACTATATAATATAATATTAAGATAAAGAATGTTGTTAGGATAGAGGTTTACATCAGCAGTACTGAAGATAATTGGTTGAAGACGTTTGATATCAAAAGTAGGTATGACTGTATTAGTCAACGTTTGCTTCATTGTAAGATTGCCTATTATTGAATTAATGATTGTTCTCAAGTATATGCCATCATACTTTGGTCCTCCAAACAAATTTGTGATCCTTCTCACAAAGCTGTTACGCCTGAATCATAGATAATAAAACATTTGCCTTCAGTATTAAACATAAAATTAGAAAGAAAAAACCAACTCTTTGAGTAATTAATTCACTGTTGTTAACCTGCTTTGAGGAAAAATTTGAGGGCCATGTTGCATGTAGAAATTGGAAATGTCTTTTGCTTGATATAAAGGACGATTATCCTTGTTAGGAGCAGTAAGCATAGTTGTTACTAATCCACCTGTGCTTGTTCCTGCTACTACATCGAAGTAATCTGCAAGTCTTGCATTTGGTCCATCAAGTTCCTACACAAATAAATTCATCATAAGGATATGAGAAGAAAGTCGTAATCTACTAGTATTTCTTTTGTTTCAGTTTATAAGACACATTTTCTTTTTTAATTGGATAGTTAGAAATGTCAAAACATACTTAAAATAATAAGTTCCTAGTATATTTGAACATCTTTCTTTTTTCTTGTACGGATCAGTGTATAGTGAAATACTGTCATATGAAATAAAACGTATGGTGTATATAATATGTAGCATAGGTATACCTGAAGTTTGGATTCAAGGAAGGCAAGAAGGGTGCCAGGAATAATGCCTCTAATACCACCTCCATCGATACTCAAAACAGTTACCGTCTTTCCTTTGGTAGCGGCAGAAACCATTAATGGAGCTTGCAAAACTTGAAGGGTCACAAAAAGAGTCATTGCTGCAGCTATAAGAACCATCCTCCCCATGTTGAGTTGTTACCTAACAAAAAACGTTTATGTTTTGATATTTGAAAGAGAGAGTGGGAGAAAGCTGTATTGTTATGTTAAAAGAAAGTTAAAACTTAGTGATTCGGAGGCAAGTATTTATACTACTAATATTAGCCCATTGCCTATCTTGGCTGCTTAATAGTGCTAGGTGACTTATCAAAGTCTTTTTCTCTTGTCCTTACTTTGAATGACTACTTTTTTGAGGAATTTTAATTACTTTCACATGTTATTTTAATCTTTCCGTTTTTGGCATTATCGTTATGACCAATATGAGTCTTTATACCTTTTATCTCTTGTATTTAGTATATATAGTTTTATCGCTTAATTATATGGTTAACTATTGTATATTTTTATTATTATAAAGAGAAGCTCTTAATTATTGTTAGTTGAGTTAGTTTAATGTAAATAAATAAAATAAACGAAACACGTGGTCGCTCCTGAATTAAATATTTTTACTGTATATTTTTATTATTATAAAGAGAAGCTCTTAATTATTGTTAGTTGAGTTAGTTTAATGTAAATAAATAAAATAAACGAAACACGTGGTCGCTCGTTAAATAAATATTTTTACTGCCTATTTATTGCAAGTACTTATATTGGGAGAGTACTATTTGAAGTGATAAGGACGAATTTTGTCGGTAAACGAATCTCTTTTGGGAAGTTGGTGGGAATTTACCTATAATCCCACTTCTACTTTTCTTTGTTCTGAATTGGACTTCACATATGCATCCCACTAATTACATTTTTTCACTTTGTGAATCTTCAACGTATTTTAATACTTACAATATAATTACAACGTGATCACGTTCGGTAAAAAAATTCATTCTAAATTAATTATATTCATCTTAAAATATAGAGCCTGGTCATTCATGAGATATATATATATATAATAATAATAAAAGTTTGACTCCATTAACTTTCGTCATACTGGTACAACGTAACAACCCAATGGTCTAACTTTTTGCTCACTCAACGCGTCAAACAAGAAAATGGGAAAAAATGGGACCAGAAAGTTCCAAACAATTGCTAGCCCCCCAAGTTTGATTTTTACATCAGATCTAAAAAGTAAAAATTTCTCCGTGTGAAAACGAAGGAATTGACCACTTCAAAAATGATGAAGTGAAAACTCATTTTTGATAATGAATGACGATGAAATTAATTACATGTCATTATTTCATTTAAAAATTTAAATTATTCAAAAAAAATATTTTTATTATTTAATTTAGACTCAACATAAAGATCCAATAATTTTCGTTATGAAATCAGAGATCACACCAACTACTAGATCGTACTCTTTGACTGATTATAAATTGAGAAAATGATGGACTGTTTATTCATTTAATATTTAGACCCATAAAATAGTCAAGTCCTCAATTAGATAAGTGTGGACATATCCAAATGATTAACGTAGCCATCGGCCACTTGATACCAACTTGGACAATTATAGCTGATTGATAATCCAATTAATCATCGAACGAAGCTATCGACGCTTTTATTTTTATTTTTTATCCTTTTTTTTTTTTTTTCTGTTCTCGTTTTGTTGATTCTTTTTCTTTGCACAAACAAGAAAAGTGTCTGCATGTACAATGTTTCGATTCTAACTTAATTGAAAGAGCTTAATTTTAAGACAATTAAAACTTCAGGATGCATGTGATTCTGAAATTCGAATTTCACAATCCAATTTTTTTGGATGTCTATGATAAGCTTTCATATTTGTCATATTTCAATTATATGATTCAGAGAATTAAGATAGTTTGAGCTGAAAAAACTAAATTTCAGAACACTAAAAATGAAAATCATAAAGTTTGAATTGAAAAAAAAGGAACTTAAAAATACAATTGGCCTAAAAATTAAAACATTGACACCTTAAATAACGGCCCATATATCTGTATACCAAAATGCATGCATGATACACTATGCGAATTTTTCAATAACTTTTGAACAACGGCCCATAAATCTCCTAATTTGGTTAGCCCAAATAGGCTTCCGATCCATTCCCATTTCCCTTGTTACATTGAGCTGAACCAATCTAGTAATGTTAAATAGCGAGTATAAGCGAAAGTATAAAATGCACTGCCAAAGCTAACCGCTTGAGCCATTAAGCACATGGCTTAAGGAGAATCACAAAGCTTGACAAACACATTCCTATCTTTCTCCGTCACTCTCAAAGCGGAGTTCAATCTTCGCATCAAATCAAGCTTGAGCTTCATTCCCTGCAATGGAAGATTCAAATTCTAGGTTCATTTTAGTTTTTTACTTTGATTTTTGGTTTTGGCCAACCAAAACTGAATTTATAAATTCCTTCTTCCTCTTTTCACAGTAATTTTTTTTCCCTAATATATTTTTCGGTTTTTGAAACCGCATCTAAAATCTCTTTTAGTCATCTATCATGCTTAGACTACTTGTGCTGATTTGGACTTTGGAGTAGGGTGTTGTTTTTATCATTGGATTGATTTTGTTATTTGAACTACTCTCGGTAACCGTAACGGATCCAGCAAGTTTTTCTAGTTCGGTTCGGTTTGATTCTTTGTTTTTCTTTCTTCTTTTACATGGATGCCATACTGGAATTTTGATTGCATTCTTAGCTTGAGATATTATTGATCAGTCGGTTCAATTTGGAATGTTTACCTACTTCTTCTATTCAAGTTTTCGGCATTTCATTTCTAGATGATGCACCGAAACAGAACTTGTGCATAATTTGTGCACTTCGGTTTGGTTTGGATTTTCCTCTTCTCAAACCGAAGAAGATAATTTCAGTTCGGTTTTAGGAAAAAACGAAAACCGAGTTATTAATATCACCGTAGTTCGGTTTGGTTTTTCCTCTTCACAAATATTTTCTGTTTGGTTTTAAGGAAAAATCAACCGGCTTTTTAATATAATAATTGTGGTTCAGTTTGGTTTTTCCCCTTCTCAAACTAGAGCAAATAGTTACGGTTCGGTTTGATTTTTCCTTAAATCAAACCAAAGCAGATAATTTCGGTTCGGTTTTTAGGAGAACTCAAAACCGAGTTCTTAAATATGACAAGTGTTCGGTTCGGTTTGCTGTTTTCTCTTCTCAAACTGGACAGATAATCTCGGTTGGGTTCGGTTTTTCCTTTTCTCAAACTGAAGGCACATAATTTCGATTCGGTTTTAAGGAGATATCAAAACCCGAGTTATTAAATATGATAATGGTGATTCGGTTCGGTTTTAAGTAGAAATCAAAACCGAGTTTGATAACTGCGGTTGATTTGGTTCGTTTTGAAATAGAAATCAAAACCGTATTTTTAAATATGACAAGTGCAATTCGGTTTGGTTTTTCATCTTCCCAATCCGAAGCAAATAATTTCGGTTCGATTTTAAGTACAAATCAAAACCAAACTATTTTTAATATGATAACTGTGGTTTGATTCGGTTCTTCTCTAACCCTAAACAGATAAGTTCGCTAAGGATGTTGTTGAAAATGAAATCAAACCGAATTTCAATATGATAACTGGGGTTCTGTTCGTGCTTCTCTTGTCAATAAAATAGATAAATTCAATTCCTGTTTGCTTCTTTCTCTACCTGGAATACGCTGTCGAGCATTTCTTTTCTCTTTTACATGGAGGTCAATTGTCTATGTCAATCATTGATGTGAACACTTGACAGGGATTCGGTTCAACTTGAAATTTTTACATGGATTCTTTTTTTTTCAGTTTTCCTGGATGACACATAAATGTTATATGATCGGTTCGGTTTGGATTTCTTCTTCTCAAACCGAAGCAGATAATTTCGGTTCGGTCTTAAGAACAAATCCAAACCGAATTCCATAAATATGATAACTGCGGTTCGGTTCGGTTCCTCCTCTTCTCCAACCGAAACAGTTTGGTTCGGTTCCTAATCTTCTCCAACCGAATCAGTTCGGTTCGGTTCCTCTTCTTCTCCAACCGAAACAGTTCGGTTCGGTTATGCTTCTACATAGAATACCTAGCCAGTATTTTTTTTTTCTTCCTCTTTTACATGGAGGACAACTAATTATGTCAATCGTTGATTTGAACTCTTCGCAGGGATGCTTGATCAGTTGATTTGATTTGGATATTTAAAACGAAAATTAGTTCGTTTTCCAGTTCAGTTGTTCATTTCTTTGGTTAATCAATACCTTGTTTAACATTTTTCTAATGTTTTACATAAATGTCAAGTCATTAATGTGAGCTTACCTAAATTGTTGATTTGAATTCGAGAAATTTTCAATTCGGTTAGCCTAGAATTTAAAATCTCTTTTTAACTGGATGATGGTAGTTATGTATGTACTACAATGTTGATTTTCTATCTCTTAATTTGAAAGATTTGTATGTGTGCATGACAGAGTGCAGGGTTCTGCTGCAATCTGAGAGTGATGGAGATGCTAAAACCAAAAATGTTATCCTTATTGAGTTTTACTAAGATTATCGTTATCTGGAAAATCTTTGTAGAAACTTGATGCTGGATGAATGATGTTGGCTAGGTTTCTGAGATATGGAAACATAATACATCTCTCTTGTTGCGCTAGTGTACTAATTTTCTAATCTAAGCTATACATCATCAGCCTCCAATGTAGTTTGTCCGTAAAACCTCAACTTTTACTTGGTTGTTTCAACTTCCATGTATAAACAATTCACAAAAACTCCCTCCTTTCACTTCTATTTGTCCACTTTAAACTTTGCATGTTCTTTAAAAGAATAATGATTAATCAAAATGTACGGAGGGAATACTTAGTTTGCATTTAAGTTGTATTTTGTCTTTCATCATGTTGTAAGTCTACCCCATTGCCTGTTTCAGCAGATATAAATTTCACGCACCAAATTTAGTTGCTGCCAACTCTTTTAGTTACTTCTATCCTTCTTTAGTCACTTTACAATTTAGCATTACAAAGTTTTATGATGAACTCAAAACTCTCAGAAATCAGAATGGTGCATATTCACTTAAAAGCAAGGGAACAGAAACATTTATGGAAAATGACAGTGCAAATATCAAGTATGGTAGGTAAAAATTGAAAAGTGAGGTAAATTGACTGACTTTTTTTAAGCAGCGAGAGAGACGGGTCTGTTAGTTTTCTAGCAGAATAGGGAATTCTCAGATAGACATAATAAATGTGTTCAATATTTGCAAACTTTAACTACCAAGTATCAACAATGCTCAAGATTATATATTAGGAGGACAAAATTAAATCTACCCTCAAAGATAAGAAATAATTTTGGCTAAAAACACTTGGAAAAGTAATGACATTGACATTTGGATGATGTGAAGACCTAAAAAGAGTATAAGATGTTGGGACACACTAGCTAGTTGTTTCTCTTTTTACTTGCATTTGAGATATGGGACATGGAGTGAACATCATTGTCGTCCTCATTGTTGGAATTCAATCATGGACTACTTTGGTCAACGCTCACCTTTAAGGACAAACTAATGAAACTATATATAATATATATAGTATGTTATTCTGCATGGCCTAGTAATTTGCTAATTTTAATTTTTTGCCTAAGTGTGAAACATGTTACCTAACTTGTTCCAACAAAGCAGTAAGTACAACAAGTAAAAATACAATATTTTTACGTGGAAAACACTCGGCTCAAAAGGTGGAAAAAACCACGACCTGTACCCCTACAGGATTTAACTCCAACTTCACTAAATCACCGAGCCTCCACAGAAATAGATTACAAACTTTGCAACCTATGGAACTAACTCTAATTCCTTAACTTCAAGTTACGAATTTATATTACAACTCTTGTAATTCTAGGAACTAACTCTAATTCCTAACCTTCAACACAAACCTCCCAAGGTATGTGTTCCCAACTCTTCGAGTTATCGCAACCTGAAGACAACACTCCTAATTCAGTTTATAACTCACTGAACTAAGATTACATCAAGACTCATTCACAAAGAAAAACTCCTAACACATAAACTCTGTAAAAGGATCAGGTTCTTCGATGTGTTCCTTCAGTTCGCTGGTAGCACTTGCGAAGTCAATTTCTCAATTGATCTGTAAGTGCACAAATATTCTGGACGACTTCACTTCTATTTAAGCACAATTCTTCATAGCGTTATTGTTCACTTCAAATCAAACTCCTCGTTGACTTGAACTCTCTTGACTAAGAGTTCTACTTCAAGTAAGACTTCTTCTTCAATTCAAACTCATTGCTTCTTTAAACTCCTTCTTCAAATTACATTCATTGATTCTTTTGTATTGTAGTCGAACTCCAACACTTCAATTCAACAGTAACTTGAAGAGTTCTACTTTAAGTGAGACTCCTTCTTCAATTAAAACTCTTCGCCTCTTTAGACTCCTTCTTCAAATCGAACTCATTGATTCTTTCTCTTCAATTCATCAGATGTTTACTTCCATGGGCTTTCTCACGAAATTAGCATTATCCATTCCTTTATTTCTGCACCCTTATCTTTATTCATTTTAAAAGGCTTTCTCAAATTCAACTGCTCGTGATAGTGCACATTTGGATCATGTTGACTGACGTGTTTCATCTTTCCTTGTCAATCATCAAAACTGCATAAATCCCAACACAATACTATACTACTCCATTTCTTTTCTTTTTCTTTATGTCTTTAGTACTTGAAATTTACTAGTGCAACTATAATTCGGATTCATCTGACATATATCGACTCATTATAAGGAAAATGCCTCTTTATCAAATTTATAAACTTTTAATTAAAAATGAATGGATCATATTCATCGTTGACAGTTGAAATAAATATATTTTAAATATTACTCGTGAGATTGTCCTTGTGGCAAGTAAGGTAATTTGCAGCTTCCCTTGCACTTAACAGTTTAGGTGCTTGATTATCAACCACAACCACAACTGATTAACATATCACCGTGACCAAACTCCAACCATAATCTAGTCTTAATTAGATCATATAAGGTATGTCATTACACATATGTTATGATTTTACTCGTGGCGATGACATCAAATAGCTGGTGACCAGCAAGGTTTCGTCGTACCAGGCTTGTCTACGAGTTATCTCTCTTGTGTGGTTTGCGAGCTATTGCATGCATTATGCATAGGAGCTATGGTTTTACATGTGCGCACCCAAAGAATAGCGCTTGCGAATTTCTCTCGTCCTATGTCATTAAATAACTGTCTAAAGTATTACTAGTCAATATTTAGATTTTCAAAATATAATTAATAAAGTTAATCTAGTAAAAAAGGGACTATTAATAAAAAAATTCTTTAAAAAAGCGTCAATTTTTCAACCTGGCCAAGTAAAATGAAACATGGAATACGTACCTATCAAAGTCTCATATAAGAGAACTGGTGCTGAACATATAAGGTAAAGAATCCTTATGGGAAAGTGCGTTTCATTCTATTTATCATCCCACTAAATGATTAAAGAAAAGTTGCAAAGATTTCACTTTAATTTGTACAAATGATTAAAGAGATACCCAACAGATTCACACACGATATCTATGAGTGAGTTTTGGCCACAGATGAATTAAAGGGACCAAATTATATTCCGTTTTCAAATATCAAATACCGCTCTCCAATCCTTAAACTTTTTGACTTAATAACATTTATTATTAGTAAATTCATAATATATATGCTTTAATCACCAAGATGTACATGCATACTTATGGGGAAAAAATAAAAATAAAAACTGTAGTGCAGGCTATCCAGAAAAAGAATTAAAGTTAATGAAAAAGAGATTCTTAATAAGAAAAAAGAAAAATAAAGTCGATGAAACTGATAAAAAAGGAGAAAGAAAATCTCCCAGGACCACTTTATCATATCATAATTAAACAGCACATGATGTTTTAAATATGGAGCTAGCAGCAATATATGTGTGTTTAATATAACTATTCCATCTCTTAAGAGCCTCATTAGATTGTCTCACCTCTCTCTTTTTTTTTTGTCCTATATATCAATAATATAAAAACTCCTCTCTCAATTAAGAAGTGTTTTCTTCAAAAATAAAAGAAAAGACCAAAGAAATATTCATATTGAAAAGCTAGGCCTTAACCACAAACAATAATGAGATAAAGCACTTCGATGTACCTAAGGGGCTCTAGCACGAGAAATAAGGGATAAAATATCATAATTAATTTTAGGATGAATTAATCTTATCATGAAACTAGTTAGTTATCTTGAGATAATAATGTTAGTTTTATCTGTATTGAGAGTGAATAACAATTATAAAATAATTAATCTCAAAATAAAATGGTTTCTTAACCAAGCGAACCGAGAAGTGAGATGATAATTGATAGGTGAGGACTGAGGATTCTGTTAAATTAATATATGACTTTATGTTCAATTTTATATTTGTATTCTTATTTACAATATAATATGTTGGAGAAAAAGTTGTCAAAGTACGTACTCGGCCGGCAATAACAGTTTCATCATTCATGACAAACAATTATAATTAGTACAACAACTAGCTAAGCACGTACGTATTAGTGATGAAAAAAAGTCTATAAGTTTAATCCACAACTAATTGCCACCTCAGGAAATAATTAAAAATGAGATGATGATAATTATAATATTAATGATGATGTCATCAAAGATAATTAAGTCAAAAATAAAATTGTTTCAGCATAATACATAAATATGTCATTTAACTTGCCTTCATTTCATACTCATGCTCTCAAACTTTGAGTGTATACAAGTAAAAATAGACACATATGTCCTACATGACATCCTACATGACAATTTATGTCCTACGTACGTGTATTATAGCTAAGAGGGAAATGAGATTTCAATGCTAGAAAAAAGAACTCCAATTAATTATGGCAAAGCAGCAATTCTGATTTGTTATTGGTAAATGAAATTTAAACACATGAGTAAATTTGAAGGAGCTTGTAAATTCCAAGAAATTTCAAACATAAAAAAAGGCAATTTTGTATTTGAAAACAACAAGTAGTAGAAAGAGTTGTGAAAACATGGAAGGTGTGGATTCCTTTGCTGCTTAATGCCAAAACAGAAGAATTGTCCCTTTATTCCACATCTTTGATTTTACCCAAATACTAACAGACAAAATTTTAAACCTTTTAAAGACAAAATCGTAGGTTAGTTTTGTCTCAATCTTATCTCACTCTTCTTGTTTTTTTCCCTAATATATATATATATATATATATATATATATATATATATAT